>VZTB01005683.1:598535-623765 GCA_013397245.1 Thryothorus ludovicianus | reverse complement strand
GGCTACACAGAGCAAAGGGTGGGGAGCAAGGCTTCAATACACAACTGTTGAAGGACTTGGGTTAGTATGCATGAATCCCACACAAATTGTTTTTGATTAATTACTGAACTTAAAATTAGAGATTCCAGCTCTGCAGGAGATTTAACTATGGGAGATTTTTGGCAGGCTGTTAATGTGTATGTGTGGGTCACTCAGGTTTGCTTTGGGTAATATTGCTGAGTGTTTTACTATAAGTTATACCTCTCTGAAGATAAGGTAATTACTGAAGAAGTAAAATGCCATAAATTTGCATAAGGAGAGAAAGTTGTGGTATGATAGCAGCATTTTTAGACATTATTCGTAAAAGTGGCTTAGAAGAGAACATCTTCATGTTCTTTCAGCTTCTCTGTTAGCCAACTAGTCCCTTTACACTTTCATGTATAAATATGCATATGAAAGTAAAAATGTCTCTGAGTCTTTCTAGTTCTGCCACCTTTTTCAATTGCAGTATTCAAGAGAAATTTATATTTTTTTAATTCATACAAAAAACCTGCAGTCTGTTTGGCTGTACCAAAAGAAGTCTAGAGAGCCACATGAAAGGAAGAAAGCAAGAAACAAGAGGAGTTGTGTAGTTACAGCTCTGGACTGCATTTTGGCTCTGAGATTGGTGGGAAAATCTGGAAAAGTAACAGAGAGATAACAAGGTTTCAGCTTTTGGCTTAATTTTTTTTTTTAAGGAATCCAATTGTGACAATGTTGGTGTCAAGATGTTTAACTCAGGAATTCTGAAAAATGAGTATTTCAGATCCCTTCCCTCATTTTTATAAGCAAAATTATTTGCTTAATCCAATCCTAGCAGATTCAGTTTCTTGGAATTTAATTTTTTTGCCAAAACTTAGCAGTCTAAGAAAGTTGGTCAACCTTTCTTCAGAACATCTGCAATAAGTTTTTGCCTACTTCAGCTTTTCAAGAGTTAAATCATCTGAACTTGGGACCTGGTCCTTTGTGTTTCATTGCCCAATTGGAACTGTGAACAAAATAAACGGCATGTCTGTGATTTACCAAAATGTTAAAGCTGCAGCAAGCACATCCAAGCAGGGAGAATTGCAGGGTCACAGCTTTGTTCATTAAATGAATCCCAGAAGGCATTTTCTGGGACTGTGTTAGTTACCTGTTGTGTTCAGGTTCCTGAATATAACACAGCACAGCCCTGTGAATAGGGAAGTTAAATCTCTTGTGCTTTTGCTCTCCTTCAGAGGTTTACCCTCTATGAGGTAATTGGAGCAAGCCCTAGATAATCAGAGCAGTAACAGTTTGCATTCATTTGCATCAGCACCTTTGTCTGCAGGGATGAAAGAAGATGAGAGATCCAAATAGGAGCTGAAAAAATTATTTAGGAAGAAGCAAGACAACATTGGAAAATTCATGCTGATGTTACTGTGGCAAGTTTCAGGAGCCTTCATATTGCTTACCAAGGCATCCATGGACAGTTTTTAAAGGGTTTATCTAGAACTTTTTTCTTTTCTATTAACACATAAAAAGATAGGACAAGCTGCATCAGGATAGTGTTTAGAGTAGCTAAGTTGGCACCTTTATGATGTTAGTTAATTGAAATATGATTCCCAAGTAGAAATGGCTTCAGAAAGTGACCAGACAAAATATACCCACTTGTTCAGGCACAAAGACTTTTTTAATATATATTGTGAAAATTTTGTTCTTGTTGAATGAATTTTTTTAACCCACAAGGAGATTTTTCTGCTTTCAGATAGACTCTCTTTTAGCTTAACAGCTGTATTCACAATATTAAAATTTCTCTAAATGTGCAGTCTGGATAACAAGGTTTTTTTCTTCATGTTTATAATTTAGCATGACTATCCTACAGTATTTCAATTTTTAAGCCAATATATGCCTTAATAAACTCAGTGACTTCCTTGACCATGGCTAGAATAAGAGACTTTCAGAGCATGCCCTCTGAATTTGGCTTGACACAATTATGCTGAAGGGCATTACTTGTCAGTTTGTCCTTTCACACACCCGGACAAAAACATATTCTGCTTTGTAATACTCCTAATATCAGCAGTACTGTCTTAGGTAATGATTGAAAGTCAGGTCCAATATTAACACACAGCTGTAGAGCACAAATACCTGACAGAATTTAATGAATATGTTATGGCTCTGAATCATTTACCTTGACTTTGTGATTCTTCCCATGAATTGCAGTATCTCTTGAAGGACAGAAAATGATAGGATTTTTTTTCCTGTGATACTTAAGATGCTATTTATTTTGCTGTTATTTTACTGCAGAGATGAATTTGATGTTCACAGTAAGTGTGACAATCAAAGGCAAGCTAATAGCCCCTGGGAACATGTTGAGTTGCTACCTTTTAACACTAGAGGGAAGTGTATGTAAAGGCACTAAGGATCGTGCAGCCTGCACTTTGGTAATTTGTTAGATGAACAGCATTTTTTTATAAAGGTTGAAGATTTGGGAACATAAATGTTGAAAGGCAAAACAGTACAATGTATTGGGCAGTGGTGCAGAACTGAGACAGCCTGAATCCTGTGATCAGACCTCTGGTGATTTCTGGCCAAGCACTTTACCACCTTTTTATCTGTTTGGACTGCCCATTTTTCAGGGCAGGAAGTTGGGCCAGTTTCAGAGTTGACAGAAAACATCATGCACGTATGCAGAGAGTGCACAACTGTCTTGAGAATAAGGAACAATTTGAAAACAAGAAAGAATAGAAACATTTATGGCTCATGGGATGCCATTCCTATAGCTGTCAGCCTTCCACCTCTTTCATGCACAGACTTTCTTTCAGTCCCAGAGCCATCCCAGTACCATTGAGCACTTTGGGTATTTTCCATCTCCTTTGCTAAAGGGGCATACAACAAACCTTTGAAACAGAGGGGAAAGACTGTTAACTGGGTGTTGTAAGGATGTTTGCTCCATGTTATTTATGCTGGATTAGATGTGCCCTCTCCATTAAAAATAAAGTCTCAGCAGATTCACAGGTTCACAGAATATTTTGAGACAGAAGGGACCCACAAGATTCATCAAGTTCAGCTCTTAAGTAAATGACTCATACAGGGACTGAATGCACAACCTTGGTGTTATTAGCACCATGGTCTACTGAAGTATTAATCTCCTTTGCAGGGAAAACTTTACCCTGTAAGTGCTATTCTTCATTTCTCTTGGCAGATCACAATGTAGAAGTCTCCACATAAAAAAAGAATCCCTTTGTGATGTTATGCTGACCTATGTGAAGCCTGATCCTATGCCCACTTCAGCTAGAGGAGAGTCCCATGACTTTACAGAGCTTTAAAAGTGTACATTGATATACATAATCATACTGCTGGAGTGTCAGGTACAGCTAGAGAATGAAAGGAAATCAGAAGTTACTTAGAGGAATTGCATTCAGGGTAAAGTTTAACTGAGAATTATTTTCTTCTCCAGTCATCTGTGAGATCATCTGTCGCATACAGCAGTATCTCAGCAGAGGAATTGTTCTTTCTGAACCTTTCACATGGGAGTACTACGAGTCAATACACAAGTACAGCTTTTGGGGCACCCAATTAAACAGTGGTAGTGTAGAAGAGGTTCTTACAGTATGTGATAAGTAATAAAATAAATTATTTATATGGAATGCACTTAAAAAAATTAAAGAACCTGCCTTTTGTGTTGTATTAGCAGATAGCAATGTATAATGTGAGGAAAGTAGTTATTTGTCATAGCTAAATTGTAACAAAGTTATGGTATATATCTCTTCACATACATTGAAAATATTGAAATAGGTTGTCAGGTTATTCTGACAAAACATAAATTAGTGTCTGTAATAAAATCATCAACCCAATGAAAACACTTATGTCTTTATCTTGGTTTTCCTTATATCTGTACAGCTTTTGGTAATTTCCCCTTCTTCGGATCTCATACCATTTCTGTCCTTTCTCAGACTATTTACAAAATGCTCAGCTATATACAATCCACAACATCTCACTTCAGTCTTATGCTGTACATGGTTTCTTCAAATCCTCACAGACCATGTTTCTTCTCCCAGATGTGCTTGTACTGAACTTCACTCCACTTATGCCTGATCAGTGTTTTTTATCTCTCAGAAATTTTTAAAAAATACTCTATTTTTTTTTGAAGCTATAATCCCATTAAATAATATCTTCTATGGGGTTTTTCTTTCATTTAATGGAGAAAAGAAAGAGAATAATTCAATTCTAATTGAATGGAAAAAAGAAATTTTTTTTTTCCTCACAAAAAAAGTGAAAAATACAGTAATCTACTAATTCATGCTGGATTAAATGCTCTGTTCAGTCAGCTCTCCCCCTTAATGTTTTTTTTCCAAGCACTTCTCATATTGGTAATAGAGACAAAACTGGATTTATCATTACTGAAGGAGCATAAGTATTTTATTTGGCTACTGTCAAACTGTTTTTGCTCAATTATTGATTTAGTCAGCTACTGGTTGGAATACTTGTTTCCAATGAATAAGCTAAAATCCAACTCTTTACTTGAAGGAACTGAAAAGTTCATCTTCTAGAGCCCAATATATACAAGCTGCTTGATTCCTCAAATATCTCATCTGGTCATATTATTCAGTGAGGAAAAGTCACCCAAATCTCGTAAGAATACTTACTGTATGATATTAATAAAATAGAATGATTAAAAAATCTGGAGGTTTATTAAGACATTTTCTGATTAGCAGAGAAGAGAAAGAAATACAATGTTAGATTCACAGAATCACTAGATTTGGGTTATGGTAATAAAGCTATAATATAAGTGGCAGAAGAAACCTTTATGAGGACCCTTCATCATCACATTAAAGAAGCAAGAAAGGGTGATGGCATTCTCCCAGATTTGGTTTGCCAGGAGAGGAAAGACCAATATTTCAACACCTGTAGGTGGAAGGAAAAGCAGATCTCATAACCTTCTCAGAAAAAATCCACACTATCTAAGAGAAATTTTTTTCACAACATCCAAGAGCTGAATGTGCATGAGACTGAAGAGTTTGGGGAAATTTGGATGAGCATTTCAAACCTGGAAATTCTTGAAACATCCTTGTCCCTTGATTTTTTGTTTCATTTAACCTGAAAACAATGTGCAGTCACATGTGCTTTTGCTGTCTTCAGACCAGAATTTTAATATATTCTGTGCAATTTTACTCATTGACTTCACTTTACTATTTACCCATCATGTGGGTTTCATGATTTCCTTCGGAAAAAAATAGACATTGCTCCATAAGACCACTGTGATTTATTTTCATACCCCTTAAGTCTTCATCTTTTCATCTGGCAGCCTATCTGTATAATTCCACCCTCTCCCCTCTCCACCCCACAAGTACCCACCCTCTGAGGAGAAAGCAAAGGACAGGGGAAGCAACATACATTTTCGGGCTACAGATTATGCATCAGAAATCATTAAGGCACAAGTGATTGAACTGGTATTTTTAACCCTACTGCCATAAGACTAATCAGTTTACATGACAGCAGAGCCAAGGGCTATAATCCAAGGGCAGCTGAAACTTACAGTTCCCAATTGTCTTGTCATGCTGAAGGAAAGCTGCTCAAAAGCTTCTTCTCTCATAAATACTTAGTTCTATTGAAGGCCACTTAGACTATTTTCTTCTTTTTTCTTCCCACAAAGAGAAGGCTTTTTCAGTTTTCATTGACCTGCAGATCTCCCTTGACACTTCAACGGTGAATAGTTTGGTGAACACCAAGATTTTTATTTATCTGAACACTAAAGCTAAGTGGGTGATAATTTCAGCTAATCAAAAGAAGGAGAAAACTGAATATCATATTAATGGAGAGAGTTTTTACTTCTGTAGTGTGTACACTTGATTGTTGCACTTATTTAAAGGATTATTATTTTTTCATTTATTGTAATTTAGTCAGAAAGTGTGAAGTGCTGCCATTTCCTGCTCAGTAAGTTCTAAAAGATTTTAGGTGTCAGAGGATATTATGCTTCCAAGACTTATGATAATCATAACCATAACTGCTTCTATTAACTAGTCAAGAGGCCTAGAATGCAAAATGCAAAGGAATCAAAACATGGCCATCCATTTATAGCCAAACATGCATGCAGCTGCATGCTCAAAGTGAAAAGATGTGTAACCTGCTAAAACAGAGGCGCCTCTTCAGCTCTGCTTTGGACAGAGGTGTCAGCAAACCATTAACAACTTCTATTCTCTCCTTTTTCTTCTAGCCCAGAGGTACCACAGATACTCTTCTCCTTTCCTAAAGTTTGTTTCAAGGCTGTTTCTGCCAGGCAGATTTTATAGGCTACACTTTCTCCTATACTTTATATATTTCTCTCATCCTTTAATATATACTGAAAAGCATGGCAATGACAGGGCAAAGGGAGGCCAGCTAAGAGGTAAAATGATGCTGGTTTGAGACTCACTTGGAGAGGGATGGGGAAGTTGAAAGGAGGATTTCCCTTCCTTTATATATATTATTCTTGCTTTTAAAATAAAAAGATTTGGTTTTTTTTCTAAAAAAACTTTTGAAGATTTTTGTAATACACTTTCCCTAGGACTGAGTTTGACTCCCCTCTCGCTGGAATTTTGCTTGTCATGCATGTGATCCTCCCTGCCTAGTGGTGCCTCTTGAGGGATACAGGGAATGATTGCTCTCACCCTGAGTATCCTGTTCCTCAGAGGTGAAGGTCATGTGGAGCTGGAGACACATGGACACAATTTTCCTCAGACTGGCCAAAGATATTCTTTCTTTGGAGAGATTTCAAGCAGTGTGTCTTTCAAGTGCTACCATCAGCCCCTCTGCTCTTTTCCAGTAATCTTTGTAAGAGAGGCCTTCAAATGGCACACTGGGCAAATGAAAGTCTAGTATTTTCATTTGAATTACTTGTACTCTTAGTGGGAGTGGTAGTTTGCAAATCAAAGCCAAAGAACTTGTTGTCTTCTGTAACTCATTGGAGAAGAGAGATCCTTTTCACAGAATGACAGAATCATTTAGGTTGGAAATGATCTCTAAGATAATCAAATCCAATCATAAACCTAACAATCTTAGCTCCACCACAAAACTGTGTCCCTAAGCACCATGTCAACAAGGCAGATTGGACTTTCTGTATCTAATTTTTTTCTCCATTAACTAGGCAAGAATTTGGGTAATTACATGAGAGGGTTGGAAAACAGCTTCTCCACTTCATCCAGGCTAACATGAAGTCATACGGAAAGTCAAGACTTGAACTGCTCAAATAGAATCCTATCCCTAATTTTCTCTTCCTGGCTTAAAGATCTGAAACAGAAATGGCACTGCAGACAACAGGGCATGCTCTGCTGGCTCCCACCCTGTCAGAGGATGCCAGCTAGTGCTAAGTTCAGTGTACCCACCTGGTCACAGAATATGGAAAGAGATGGATATGCTGTATGAACCGGGCCACAATTTCATGGAAGAGAGTATCTTCCTGGAACACAAGGGAAATACTACAGTATGGAATCATACTGTTGTTGTTCTAGTGTCAAGGAAGGATCTTTAATATAGAGAGATCCAAGAAATTTATTTTGGCCAGACTTCTAGTAAAAAATTAAGAAAACCCTCTCAATTCCAAAACAACAAAAAAGAAAAAAGCAAATCCTCTTTTCTTCTACTACTTAGTATTCAATTGCAGTCTTATTCAGCACAGCTGGTAGCATTTTCTTCCAGCCAGAATGACGTGACAGCCTATTGCTGAGCACTCAGATTTCAATGCACACTTTCGATACAGCCGTGTTGAAGTAATGAGATGGCTCCTGGGAAACACATACAGGTTTTGTATCAGAGGGAACATCTGTAGATAATCCCTTCAAGTAAAAACTTGGAGATTAGCTACTTTAGCAAGCAAATAAATGGTATGAACTGTGTAACAGTCTTCCAGATGTGATGAATTGGTGACACAGCTGATTCAGCTGTAGGACATAACCTAGCACTCGCTACACTGACAATTTTTTGAGAAGAAAATCTCTTGGAGACAAAGCAAAAAATGATTGTGTGAAGCACATATTACTAACAGAAGTTTTTATCATCATTTCTGTCTTTTAAGTAGGTTGTTCCACTCTTTTTTTCCTAGTCCCCTGTAGGGATTGGTAGCAATACTGAATTCTGATAAGTATTTATGTCTAGCTATAGGTTGAATTATTTTAAGAGATTAATTCCTAACTTACTAATTATGGATACAAGTAGATGAAATTTTTGGATTATTCACACTTTTTGCCATGTAGTAGCATGCTTGATCAGAAATTATTTTAGGGTACAACAGCTGATGGAGGACAGACAGGCATATTGCTGAGTTTCATGCTTTAAATGTTGAAGCAATTTAAGAAAATTAAAAGTAGTAAATTTAAAAAGTAAATCCTTCAGATGGCATTTCTCTACTCTGCTGTTTACAATGCAATAATCAGCTGAGATTCCCTTATGTCCAAGCTCTGACATATCATTCTGACCAAACTTAAAAATTTGCATTAGGACATATTCCATCAGTCAGGTTATTCTATATTCTTGCACTCTGCTTGGAGCAGGTCTGAACTTTGCTATTGTTTTTCCATAAAAATGATTTGGGGTTTGTCTGTAGAGCAGATCTGCAAATTACTTACATTTGATTGGAATCTTTCTTTCTCTATCATCTTCCTAATTTACCAAAGTAGAATTAATTAGATAAAAATCAGAGAAATTAGATTTAACCACCCCACCCCCCCAAGTGTCTGTTCAACTTTGTCTTTAGACTTGAGTGTATTTTGGTCGATGAGAGTACATTTACTCAGAGGAAGGTGAAACTTTCAGGGTGAATTTTCTGCAGAAATGGTGTTTGGGAAAGTGGTGTGAGGCTTGTGCATAAGCAAGGAAATCTTCATCTGGGGCTGAGCTGAGCAGAGAGCCTCTGCTGATAGTGAGTGGTTAAATCAATCCACCTTCCTCTCAGAGCTGAAGAACAAACTTATCAGGATAGGCTGTGGGTAATGGAAAGGAAGAGAGTATAAGAGCAAAAAGAGAGTGTAAGAGCAAGGCAAAATTTTGGAAGGATGGAGTAAAAGGGTGGAAGTCCGGGAGGTTAAGTAAAATAAAGAGTAAGTGATATTGCTAGTTTCAAGACCATAGGCAAAAGGAGTCTTGATGAGTAGAAGATGGGAGGAAGGCCAGAAATATTAATCATGATGACAGCTTGGATTATATTTTCAGATTATGTTCCTGCACCTTCTCATAGGCTGACTTCTTTCTACACTGTCTTTTCTCTTTCCTCCTCTCTTACTCTCAAATAAGCTCAGCTGCAAGAACTGGAAATGAAAATCAGTGAGATGAAACTGCAAAAATGGTGATGTTACAGCCAGTAAAAGTAAAAGTGAAAAACTGTATGCTAGTACAGTATATCCTCTAAAAAAGTTGCCCATTAATACAGAAAGATCAGCATCTGCAGAATCGTTTTCTGCATATATATCTTGATTCTTCATAACTTTTTCTCTTCTACTGCTTGCAAGAAAGGAACATCAGTAACTGCATTTTTTACTATGGAAGGGCCTTTATGTTATCATTCCTTGGAAAGGCAAATAGTACCAACATGGAATGAATCTTAGGGATTCTAAAACTAACCTTTGTACACCTCAAAACTCCACAAAACTTTTAATAGGATTTTGCATTGTCCTGCTTCTCAAAGTATTTCCTATAATAAAATGAAGCCAGAAAAGTGTTGATGAGACTCCTATGCCAAAGTGGCCTTTGATCTATTTTTGTCTTTCAACAGATTTTATGTGTTGATTTGATAAAAATAAAGGTGCAAGACATATAAATTTGCAATAGAGATTTCCCAGTATGGAAAAATTAAACATCCTGGTGTTCATTCTATTATTTATTCAGTCCTTACTCTACAAATAATCCCCTGGAGAGAAAGAATAAGTTATGGCCTTTGGAATTGTTTTAGTTATTGTTATCTATAAAAAACAAAGGTTTTGTGCTGCTTGTCATTTTAAATGCAGCCATGCCAGGTATTAGTGAAATTTTTTCATTAATACATAGGAATATAAAAATGGTCAGATCACGAAGCCTGAAGAACAGCAAAATTTCTAAAACATAATTCTGATTAGAAATAGGCTTCATTAATTCAAATGCCATATGGAATCCAGCTCAACTAGTGTTAGTTATTTAAAGGTCTAAGCAAATCAGCTAGATCCTCTTTATGATCATAGCCCAGAGAAAGTGTCCAAGTGGAAAGACCTTTTCACTGCTGCTTTCCCTCATTAACTACAGTAGGAACAGTGAAACTTGCTCAGATTAAATGAATTGGTTGGTAGGTCTAAATGCTACATGGTCTTACGAAAAATGAACATGTCAAATAACTAACAGCAATCATCTTAGAAGATTTGGATACATTATTTCAAGGTAGAGAGATAGTACTGCAGAGGGAGTTAGTTGTATGATCTTTTGATCCTGGCTTAGTTGAGGATTACAAAAGAAGGGAAGTTAGACAACAGTGGTCAATTCAGTCAGGTACTTATAAATGTGCTTGTAGAATTGGGGGATGAAAGAATAAGTGGCAACAAGGGTATGATGTAGGGAAAGAGTTGAGTTATCTTGGGCTCACATTTTATTTACAGCAGAGTACCTTCAAGTAGAACAAAAAAATCAAAGACTGTTTTCAGTTTGTTTGCTTCACAGTCATGCAGCACATATCACTTTGTCAGAGAGATTTATGATGACTTCCAGCCTTCCCATCCTTTTCCTGTTGGCATCCTCAGCTGTAGATTACTAATTGGTAAGGGGGATAAGCTTTTCAGAATCTACAGCTGAAAAAACATTTATCTCCCTACCTCTCCCTTCCCAGATAGGTCACAGCGAGCAACTTCCTTTTGATGTTAGATTGTCTGGTTGTAAAAATCAGCTATGCAAGGAGCCGCCCAGCCAGTGAACCTGCTTGCTCAAATCAAAGCTTTGAACAAGTGAATGCAGAGCTATTGCCAAATGTTATTCCTTAAACTGATATATTGGGTAGTGTACTGCACTTAGGTACTCTTCTTGCTGATGTAAGGCAAAGCAAAGTAAACCCCCAAATGAAATATAGGTATTTTTACCAGTAGAGGAAAAACTCATGCTGATCAATTTTCCTTTACTCAAAAAAGAAAATGAGGGAAATAGGCACTAAATAGAAATTTGCACAGTTATAGCTGCAGGGAACATAGATTGATTGTCCTCCCAGTAATTAAAATCACATAATAAGTTTTCAGTCACCACCAAAGCAATTATTCAGACTTCAGTAAGTGCACATTAAAGGCTTGATAAAGTTTTTAGGTGACAATTGAATCTAGTGCTAAGGATCTTACACCCTAAAATGGATCCAATTAAAGATCACTGAACATTTATTTTCTCTACACCAGCTGAATAAAGTAATCAATGAAAATTCATTTAGTTCAAACATATTTTCTTTTTTAGTTTGTTTTGTCTTTGCAAAATTAGAAAACAAGTGAGAAATAGTCATGTGTTTACTGAAGCATTACATTGGACATAACAGAATATTTGATTTTCAGACACTTAGAGGACAAATAATAAAATGAGGAGCTAGAATTAATGATATTTCAGCCATTGATTTCTTTTATCCAATTTCAAAGGGCTAGCAAAATCCTCAGCAAGACCAAAGGCTCGTGTTCATTTTTCTGTTATATTTGTGCAGATTTGAACCAGTGTATCTAGGAAACTTCTCTAAATACATGCCATGCTAATATAAATAGCATCATTCTACACCGAGGTGTCCTTCCTCTGTCTTCTTGGTCATATGTTGTTTCATATTAATATTGAAAGACTTACTGAAGCAGGGACTGGAATGAAAATGTCCAGCATCCTATGAGAGTGCCCAACAGATCAAGCTTGGCAGTGAAATAACTCACTCCTTCACATGATGGTTCACTGAATCTTAAATAGTTTATACCAAGCATAGTAGCACTAACAGACTGCTAGTACTTTATTGCTGTGTGGCAGATGTGAGTTCAGATCCCTTCAGGCAGAAAGGTTTGATCCCTGGTCTCTCAAGCAGTGAACAAGTGCTTGGGCTAGTGGATGAAAAGGAATGGTAATAACACCATTCCCTCAAATATTTACAAATATTTGGAGAAGCTAGACCAAGTTCCTGAAGAATTTCTATTGAAAGAAGCAATTTTTTTCAATGCAAACTTAGTTACATAAAAAATTCAAAGCAAACATGGAACAGTTGCATACAGGATCTCATTTTTTTTTCCTGTGTTGAAAATTTTTAGTTTCAGAGCTATATCTTGCCAAATGTTTCACATGCCTGGATATGAGTCTTCCTTGCTCCATCATCAAAGATCACTTCCCCAGTGCTGTGCAGCATCAGTACTCTGTACCAGCAATTATTTCCTGTATGACTCCAGACCAGCAATGAAAATACTGAACGATGCAGGACCAATTACTGTCCTGTGCAGAACTCCTGAAATGTGTACTTCTCTGACAAAAAGCCCTGTGAACTTCTTACTGAAGCATCCTGTAGGTTCCTGTGCCTAAATGCTATTTAAAATCTTTTGGTTATTTAACATGCCTTCTAAGTACATCTTTTTGAGTAAGACAAGCCTTTCTCACCAGGACCTGATCAGCAGGGCTTTTGAGACATCCACACATAGAGGAAAAAGATGGAATAGACTCAGCTGTGTTAGAATGGATCCACGTGTGTGAAGCAGTAGGGGAGAAGCTGTGCTGTTGTAAGCCATGGCATCACAGTTTTCCTCTTCCATATCCATTATCGTCACTTTGGTTTCACTTGTCAGAAAATTATGTGGAGAATGGGGGAAACGAAGATCTAAAACTCCATCTACTTGTTGTTATAAGGAGTTAGTTCTATTGTTGTTGATCTGCCAAAGTGAAAAAGTGAGACAGTAGAGACCATTTAAGTTCTTTGCTCTGGTACACATGTAATGCCTCTCTGATATCACTCAAATTTGCCGTAGAGGAACTTTTCTGCTTCTGGGAAGAGGAATATTTATTCTAAGCTTGATGTGTCTCCATGGTGTCAGTAAAAATCCTGTACTAGAGACTTTGCTGTACTACTGTTTCAGATACAATGAAATTTCCCTGGTTATTTTTATTTTTATTTTTAATTTTATTTTTATTCTTATCATTATTTTTTTCCTTCTGTTTGCCTTCAGGCATGTAGTATAAAATCCCAGAAACTCACAAGATCTGTGAGAATGTATCCAAACTGACAGGAGATATGGCTTTACCCTCTGGAATTTCTAGCTTTTCACACGTTACAATGGAAATTATGGGTAAACGAGAGAGCTTTTCAATTTTAAATTAGGATATGGTAGGCCCAGTGGGAACCCTCAGTGGGTTCTGAGATATGATAGAAAGCAAGATATCTGGTTATTTTGGGAGTTTTACTATTTGATGAAGAAGCAGAAAAGCCAACTTCCAAGATAGAAATTGCTCTGGAAAAGGGAAAAGCTCATTTCCAGTGACTTTCTGAATCATATTCACTGATGACAATGATGGAATGAGCAATGTCTTGGTTGTCTGTCCAAAGCACAGTGGTACATGTTCCATATGTTTTTGCTAAAGTTATGAGAACTTTTTAGTTTTGATGCTTTTAAAGAACTGTAGTCACTAACAATTAAAGAAAAAAAAAACTAAACAATAATAATGGCAGAGAGTTACTCCCATGGGCAGCTCAGTTTTTGCAATGTATTTCCTCAAACAGTAGGAAATGGAAATTTTCATTGTTTAAGGAATAAGAGTCAATATAAGAAATGGAAAAGGAAAACATGTTTCTGCTGATTTTTACCGCCTTTGACAT
Organism: Thryothorus ludovicianus; assembly: GCA_013397245.1. NCBI lineage: Eukaryota > Metazoa > Chordata > Aves > Passeriformes > Certhiidae > Thryothorus > Thryothorus ludovicianus. Next base: position 609,994 of record VZTB01005683.1, on the reverse strand, counting down.
GTACACCTTCCCTGATTATATCCCAGGGGATATTTGTCCTTCCTTCACACCTTTCAGTCTCAGGATTGGCAGGTAAGAGATTCTGGATATTACTGCCTCTTTTTGTATCTGGCTTGCATCCCGTTTCTATTATTCTGTGCAGCCACTGGACAGCAGAAAGGAATTCTACCACCCTCCTCTCGTGGTCCCTGTGCTGAATTGCTGCAGATGTTGTCCATCTGTCTGTCCCACCAGCCCAGCCATGGGCAGGCTGCATCCCAGAGTGTCCTGAGGTGGGCAGGACTGCATGCAGAAAAAGAATATGTGGTGTGGTGTGCTTCAGTCCCAAAATTGGTCCCCAAAGGACTTTATTTTGGACAGCCTATTTGATGCAAAGATACATGAAATGGTTCAGATCAGTGTCTCAAATGAAAACTAGAGGAGGTGAGGGACATATGTGTATCATACACCACTGCAGACCAGTGCAAGGGAGGCTCAAAATTTATATGTAACAAAACCAAGAAAAAGCAGCTTCAAGTTCTGGAGAGGTCACATATTACAAAAACCAGCCAGTCCACAATGCTAACACTTTCTTCTAGTTTTAAAAGATAGGAACAGATAGTGCCGTGCTTTCAAACACAAACACAACTATTTCTAATGTAACATCTGAGAAGCATGTTGCTCAGTACATAGCTTCCTAATTCTATTCCCTAACAATAGCAATGTTACAATGTTAAAAGGAAAAAAAATAAAAGAGAAAAAAGAGTAATAAGATCACAAAAACTGTGCATTCGCAAACTTGCACAAATTATTGTTTCATTTGAGGTAAATTCTGTCTGTTCTGAACAATAAAATCCCATTTTCAATTGAATTATGGTATTTTACAAATGCCATAAATGTGAATATGCTGAAAGCAGAGAAGTTTAAAGTACTGTTGCATACTTCAGTGATAAACAATTGTGGCAAACCTGCCAAGGTCCAGCACTTCAGAGTAGTTAGATAACAGTGAGCATTGCCAAAGCAATAAAGCCAAATGCTCCATACTGATACTTCAAACTTTATATGCATTTATGACAATACACACAGAGCAGCACCTCATCCATACTAATGAATTTAGACAAAGCAAATATTGGGGAGCCTACACTAGGTGCAATCGATGCTCTAAAAACAACCATAAAAACAAGAACTTAACCAAATCCTATCTGTCCAATGATTCAGAAAAGATAACAACATTTATAGGTTTCCTAAATTAATTGGCCATTCTGATTTTTCATTGTTTTTTAATTTTCATTTGCTTTCCTTCTCTCACTTGCTATCAGCAGGGCAAACAGTCCTGCAAGGCAAAGCATTCTTCATGAGGAATTGAGATGGGCAGTGAAAACCTTGTGTAAATCTGCATACTTGTTTCTTTTGCAGGATCAGAGAATAGTTAGGCTTGGAAGGAACTTCTAGAAATCAACTAATACAAACACTGATGAAGGTTCCTACTTCAGTTACCTTGAGAGAGCTGGTAATCTGTTTCAGAAAACTGTAATTTCTTCCCTCTGAATACCTTTATAGATGAGAAAATGACTTGTTTGTTTTGGGGAATTTGGAGGGAATATTTTTGGGTTTGTGTTTTTGGGTATTTTTGTAATAAATTTACTCTTCCTACAACTCAGTAGGGTGAAGTCTCTGAAGCCCTGCCTTAGTAGCAATACCAGGACATAGCACAACATTATCTTCCACACAAAGCTGTCCAAGTCTCAGCTTGGAAATAGCCAGGAGAGTGAAAGAAATGTTGCTTGAGCCAAAGAGCTGAAAACATGCAGCTGAGTTCAGCTGCCCAAATGTGGGCAGGCTGTGCTCTTTGGCAGTCCACTAATGCAGTTGTGACAGCTTTAACATGTCATGATTTGAATGGACAGGTAAAAATTGGATGTCACACTTGCCTAGGTTTGATCAACCCTGCTGGTAATGCACATTTGTTTTGCATGAGAAAATAACAGGTTTGATGGATTAGCTGAAGGCAGACTTCAGGCAGTGTGCCCTCCAAAGGATTTTGGATCAGCCTACAGGCATTCCCAATCACTTTCCTCAACAAAGTCCATTTTGAAAAGTCCTGCAGGGATCGCTATGGAAGCTAAATAATATGAGAAAATCCAGTTATAGCACAGGCAGAACCACTCATTGTCAGTGCTATTGCAGCCTGACTGTAATTATCTATTTTATGGACTTGTTGTGGGGCACAACAGGGCACATATATCTTCTGGTCCTTAATCTACACCCACTCTCTCTTGCTCATCACATAGTTTTCAGCAAGCTGGGACTCAATTTTTCTCATCTGCCAAATGGTGATGGCTGTATTTGCCCTCTTGCCTGGTGGGTATTATGAAGATTAACAGGTGTCTGTGAAGGGCTTCAACATACAAGCCTGCCAGGAGTTGTTACTGTTCCCCATTTTAAATATCCTATGTGTAGTATACTGGTTATAGGTAACAGGCACATTTTTATCTTTATCTGTCATGTTATTTTCTCCCTTCCAGATGTTCTGAAGTTTCAATAATGCAGCAATATGGAAAACCTTCTGTGTTTCTGGCTGTTCAATAAACCTGGAGGTGTCTCTTTGGTAGTCAAAGCAATGCAAGGGATTTTCATACTATAGCTAGAATTGTCTTTATCTGGTTCCTAATGAGTTCATGAACTTTTCATGAAGAACCAAATGTTTGAATGTATTTTCTCCATTGTAATTCTAAGTCAAGGACATTTTAAAGTATAAAATGAAACCAATTATTCCTATGGAGAAATACTGGAAAATATCTGCTCTTAGTACCATTTATGGTCATCTTCCCTAAGAAAATACAGAAAATAAAAAGGCATTAACCATAAAGATTATGTCACACAGAGAAACGTCTTTTAGTGAGACATGACCAGTCTGAGAACAGCTTCTAAGTAGGCTAGTTTAGAAAAACACAATGGGACAAAGAAACAAACTCAATCCCATTTGAGTAGCCCGTAAGCTGTTGCATCTTTATAGTAATGAGTATGATTAAAAAAAAAAAAAAACAACAGATTTTACTTTGGTTTTTTGGTTTTTTTTTTTGTTATGTGAATAATCATCTTTAGCATGGTGCAGATGGTGCTTGCTTTAACCTTTTTTCAAGGGCAAGTGTTGCATTCTGCACCTTGGACAGGGAAACTGCTGTTATATATATACACTGGAGAATGAGAGGCTGGAGAGCAGCACTGTGCAAAGGGACCTGGGGGTCCTGATTGATGGCAAGTTGAATGTGAGCCAGCAGTGCCCTGGCAGCCAGGGGGGCCAACCCTGTCCTGGGGGGCATCAGGCACAGCATCACAGCTGGGCAAGGGAGGGGATTGTCCTGCTCTGCTCTGAGCTGGGGCAGCCTCACCTCCAGCGCTGGGGGCAGGTCTGGGTGTCACTATATAAAAAAAATATTTTAAACTGTTAGAGAGCATCCAGAGTAGAACTTCCTCTGAGGGAAGTTGTATGAGGAGTGGCTGCGGTCACTTGGCTTGTTCAGCCTGGAGGGGACTGAGAGGAGACCTTGTTGTGGTCTTCAACATCCTCACAAGGGGAAGAGGAGAGGCAGTCACTGATGTCTTCTCTCTGGTGCCCAGTGACAGGAACCAAAGGAATGGACCGAAATTCTGTCAGGTGAGGCTTAGTTTGGATATTAGAAAAAGTTTCTTCAGCCAGAGAGTGGTTGGGCACTGGAATAGGCTCCCCAGGGTAGTGGGGAGCTCCAGTCACAGCTCCCCAGTCTCAGCACCAGCTGGAGAGAGCTCAAGAAGTGTTTGGATGATGCTTTCAGGCAGATGGTGTGATTCTTGGGGTGTTCAGTGCAGGGCCAGGAGTTGGACTGAATTTTCCTGATGGACCCCTTCCAGCACAGTATATTTTATGAATCTATGAAACTTTAGTACCTAGAGCACAAGAGATATTAAAGCAACTCCTAGAATTGCATAGTTGGTTGTGCTAGGCTGAGTTCTGTGTTTGACAAGGAACACCTTTGGAAGAGTCTTTGCCATTGAATCCTCCTTTCTTCATCATCACAATCTCTGGCTTATGTAATATTTAATTTACTCACTTACTTTGTAAAAGAGCTGTCTTGAAAATTTAGATCAAAGTCAGTATCACTAATTAAAAAATTCAGAAGCATTGGCCTTTTGTTGTGTGTCCCCATATCTCTTTTGGATCCTCTGTCCCTACAAGGTAGTAAAAATAGATGTTCAGAAGTAAACTAGAAGAGAACAACAGAAGATTGTTGCTCTCTTCTAGTTTGTATATTAATCTCCTCTTATAGGATTTGGTACTGTTTCTGCTGCAGTAAACAACACGATTGGCCCCCTAAAAATGTCATCTACTTTTTCTTCCTTGGTTATTTACTTTTGTGATCCAAGCACAATTTTGGAGATGGAACTCCTGTAGAAAACAAACATTAGGTTTAAGATAAATTTATTCTCTATCCAGTGCATGTAAATCTAAACTGCCAAGAATAAGTAAATTGTAAACAATCTTTGTCCTTGGTAATGGACATAAAATGCTATTTATCAGTCTCCGTGGTGCCAAAATGAGGTGTAATGCCAAAAAGGGTGTAAATATTACCATTTGTAGTGCCATTAAAATGGAAATTAGGGAATCAATCATGGTCTCTTTTACAATCCATAATTTAGGTGAAGCCTTAAGTACTATTTGATGCTTCAGATTCAGATTTGACAGTCCAAAGATGATAACACACCATTTTTTTATTGAACGCTGTTAGGCCATGATGCTGTATGTGGAATTTACAAGGCATATTTTAAAGTGCAATGAAATGTGGATGTGCTCAAGATAGTAACTAATCTCTTATTTCAGTATTAAATAGCAATACTGGCCATTTGGGATAACTTTTCTTATAGTTCCTCCTTCATAATATCTCAGGATTTTGTAGTAGTTGATTAAGCAGCTTGACAACCATCTGTTTCATGTGGTAAATTCTCTTCTCCATCCTCTCATGCATGCAGTAAAAGCACTGATTTTTCATAGTAGGTTTTTTTCAAATATAATTCCAACTGCCAGTCAAAACTCAGCTGATGAATGCACCTTGCCTTTGGAGGACAAGAACATGGGGATGTTCTGCTGGTCAAGAACCTGAGAATAAAATGAGTGGCAAACTACAGGATTTTGTAACTGTACTTGGTATTATATCTGATAGCTAATACACTTTTTCATGGATAATGTTCTCATTAAAGCAAAAATACGTGGGAAAATAGCTAGGAGAGGGATGAAAATTTAAATGCATTTCTCTTCCAAATCATAATTTTCATTGCTATTATGGAGCCTTTTGTTTACCATTTTTCTTCAATATTGCTGATATTTTGGAAAATTATACTACTAAACCGAGACACTTTTGCTTTTCTCACACTTTCATGTAGATATAATTTAGCACCTGCTGCACAATGCCATGTTATCTCCTACAGTAGCACAGGGAAGAGTTTGAAACAATTTAAGAGAAGACAAGTTACATTTTTTGCTCTGTTAGAAACCTGATTTCTGTAAATGTGTTAATGCAAACAATCTGGACATAGCTCTCACTTCTGACTCGCACTTACCCCTTTGCTGAATTTTTTTATAATGCTTAATCATTTACTTGACTCATGTATTTATAAAAAGGAATAATTTGCCCTCTCAGGCTTCAACTTGCCTTGCTTGCTTTGATTCTTCTCCAAAATATAGAACCTCAGCAGATATTCTTCCTTATCTCTTGTTGTTTGACTTCATATTTTCTTTGCAAGGTCAGGTTGGATGGGGCATTGAGTAGCCTGGTCTAGTAGAAGATGCTCCTGATCATGGCAGGGGATTGGAACCAGATGATCTTCCAGGTCCTTTCCAGCCCAAACCGCTCTTTGATTCTATGACTGTTTAATATAGAGGGTCAGACAAGTTCTCTGTATTGTTGGCAAATCTTTAGTAATGCCTTGTACAATGAGACAGGTATCAGCAGTTTTACTGTTCTATAGAAACCACTCTTCTAAAACATCATGGAGTCACTTTTACATTACTCTGGTCGCATCCCATGCATTTCTGAGTTAACCTCGAGTTCAAAAGCAAATTATCTTTCTCTGTTGTTTCAACATGAGGAGCTCTTAAATCAATGTGGTTTTTCCTATGTGCTCAGGACTGATATTGTTAATTAACTTTATATTATTTCATTACTTTATGTTTTATTCTCCTTTAATTATGACTTTATGTATGATACTTCAACCTTCCCTGCCTTGATACTTTCAGTGTTGTACCAGGGGTGGATTTCATGACCACATTGTTTTTTATAGTCACTAGTGTAAACAATGACTCCTGATGAACTGTACTGGTTACTTTTTATGTGCCAAAAATCCCTCCCTTTGTTCTACCCATTTTTGTTTGTATGCCATTCCCTTCCCTGACTAGACAAGACCCTGTGTCACCTGCATCTTGTGGAAATCATTTAGGTAAGACCTACTTGTTGCAAACTCTCCCAAAATGCTGAACTCAAAAAATCAACTTTAATTAGAATATGAATAATTAGCTCCCAAAAAGGAGAAAATATAATGTACACAGGCAAGGCACTTTAGTAAAAAAGTGCTACCTGGTATTTACTCACTTGGCCCATGTGGGTAGCTCTTTTCTTTTGTATTTACCCTCAGTTAGCTCAGTGACTTCTGAGTTGCATGAAATTGCCCAGTCATCTCTGGCTGACTGGAAACTCCTTCTATCCTCTCTGACACCTCCCTATCTTCTCCTTACAGAAACATTGGAGATCTTTAGCTTGAGCTCCAGCTCCCAGCCCTGCCTATTTTCTCTCTCATTCCTTGGCCTGTCACTCACAGCAGTCTCTCAATGCTGCTGACCTTCAGGCAAATCTATTTCCCTCCAAGAGAAGGAACAAGCCTCTATTCTTCCCAGGTGTTATACCTTGTACTCACTCTTTTAACAGGCTAGACCATAAATGAGGAACAAGCAATTAAAACAAATCACATACAGTGATATTTTGAATGTATTCCTTATGTTTCCTTTATTAATCTCTAAATTTTTCAGCTAAACTAATGTTTACATATTTACAGAAGAACATTAAATATTTACTAAAATCCACATAAATGAGATATACTTCACTTAGTTTGGCCAAAGACCATCAAAGAAGGCTTCCAAGTCAATCTCTTAAGAAGTCTCCTTAGCAAAATATGTTGGATTTCATCTCAGCTACCTCCAAGGTTTTAGTCATTCCTTCCTTCAAAGTCTGTTCTCCAGCTTCCTAGGTTGGAGTTTAGACTGAAATTTCTCACATCAGTTTTCTAAATATAGATACCTCATTTGCTTCCTTCAATTATGCAGAAGGATTTGCTAAAATACTTGCTGTGGGATTTACAATTTCAGTACCAGTTCTGAGCAAATTATCTCACTACCTGTCCTATGTTCGTTAAGTTTTTTCTCCTTTGCATTAGTGGCAATTTCTAGTTTTAAATATGCATTCTCATTATCTAGTTTCATTTTGCATTAGTTTTCTACATCATCAGTCTTGGAAGTTAACCAAAGTATATTTAGGTTTGGACTGCATCAACATTATATCTTGCCTTACCTTTTTAGAATTCTTATGCCCCTGTTCTATAATAATTTATTTATACAGCAGAAAAAATGTTCTCCTTACTCTCCTTCAGAAAGCTGAATTCAGCTTGATTACTTTTGGTTATTATCATAGCAAACATTGCCTGTATTGGCATCCAGTATATAGATGTCTGTGCTCTTTTTTTGATTCTGTTCCTATTTTTAATACCCTTCTTAGTCTCAGATTTTTTTTCCTAAGTATTCTAGTGGATCAGGCAGATCTTTGTTCAAGGTTTTCATTCATTGAGAAATACATGCTGGATCATATTATGTCCTTTTGACATGAAGAAAGACGACTTTCAAGGGTTTTTGTGTGACTTCATTTGATTTTACTATGAAGTTTCTTTGACTTGTGAACACCTGGTTATTCAAAAAAGTCTTAGCTGCAGACCTATGTTTTTATTTTTGATTTTACTTGAACAGAAATAACTTTTTACTTCACAATCCAAGACTGTTTTCTACAGCAAGCTTCTGAAATGTCTTATTTCTTAATAACATCAAGTCTAAACAGCATCCTTTTTCTTATTTCAGTGAGTACAATGAAGACATCTTATATCACACCCAAGAAAATGTTTTCCAAGCAATTTCTACTAACCTCCTCTCTAGAATATTTCTGGGTAATAATTTTCTCTCTAATAACATTAAAGATTTCCTATCCATATCCCAAACACATCAAGAGATTCTCTGCCAGACTGCTGGCATCAGCTCAGAGGAAGCTGTTTTACTGTCTTTGTTTTATATCCTTGTAAATATAAGCCTTAGGAGATAAATGTAAAATAATTTTATTCCCACTTTGGGAATTTTACCTGAGTGGAACTTTTCATTTGCTTTTGGGACACTATGCAGAGCTTTGACTAACTCTGCGCTCTGCATCTCAAGGCAAAATCATTAATTTTACAAGCATCATAGGTACTTCATGTACAGGTGGAGCAGAGAATGCATCCTGTATCTCATGAGTACTGATGGTGAATACCCCTTTTCTCTCATATCACTGGACAAATAAGCCATCTTGAGAGTCACAGCATTGATATTGATACCATTGAGGGATATCTAATAATACTGGGTTGGGCAAATCCTAAAATTTTAACAGGATTTTTTGTAAAGAATAAAGGGAGCAATTTCCTTTTCATTTTAATATACCAAAACCAGTTCTGTAAGTGATTATCTAATGAGTGTGAAGATCAGGACAGCTTTTGGAGTGAGGGGAAGAGAAAACTAATGTAAATAACATTGAACTTTATATTGCTAATTGCCTAGAGTTAAGCTCTAACAGCATGTGATGTAATGTCTTACATCCAATTAAAGATGAATAATAAAAAAATTCTCTTAGTCATCCAAACCCACTCAATGTGCCAAAAATCCCTCCCCTTTGGTTTTGCCTTTTTTTTTCTTATGGTCAAGTTTCCCAGAAGTTTAAGTTGATCTTAGTTCACTCTACTACCACAGGGCTGATCTCTGCCTATACCTGCTCACCCCTAACCACATACTCTCATCTCTTCCCTTATGGCCCCATTAGTGCCACGAATTCTGGGAGAATCTTACCCAACTGATATGTCATTCATTCATTAAGTTGTGATTAATTCTCAAGTCCCTGATTGAGTAAACGCTTTCATACCAGAGCCAGCAACTCCCAGCTGGCACCTGGGAAAGGTGTAGATTGGCTTAATCTGATATTGCAAATGACTTTGCAGAAAATAATTGCACCCCTGCTAGAGTCCTCTGCCTAGCTATTAGTTCCAATTTAATATGCTATACATGTGTAAATACAGTGCATGGTTAAGGTTATGTTTGCTTAACTTTGATTATGTTGCTTTAAAGGGAGATATTCTCACCCCAATTTGGGAGCACACAGTTTGCATACTATAACATCTGAGATGTATGAAGATATTTCTAGGCATTAGTTAAAAAAAACAAATAACAAAAACAAACAAGGAAAAACCCCAAAACAAAACGCAACCCAAACCACTTACAAATGAACAGCTTAGAAAAGATGTTCTGTGTTTTTCTGATCTTCATGCATCTTATGCTATCTTAGTGCACATTGATAAGGCAAAACAATCTGAGGTGTATAACCATCACTTACTGCTAAAATATATGTTTTGCAAGATGAATACCCTATGCACTAGGAATGAAATCAAATAAAAAGATATGGACAGTACTAGGTAAGACTTTCTTTGAACTTTGTTGCAAAGGAGACTACAGGCAGAAATTTGTTTTCTGACTCTTTTAGAGAGCATTACAAATTTAGGATATATTTCTGGTACTGCTGTTGGCTGCTCCTTTCCTTGAACTCACATATCAGTGGCTTTCTTTGTCTTTTAGATGCTAGGAAGAAGAATGTCTCCAGAGGCAGGGGCAGTTTTCCTTCTTGACTTTCTGTTTGGAAAAGTTTTCCTATGACAAAGAAAAGAGATTTAGAAGCCAGGCTTTTAGCTTGCTGCTTGCCCTAGCTCTGCTACCTTGAAGTACAGCTTTATTCTGCTGGGGGAGTTTGCTCTTTGTTTAAGTCCATTTTGAAGGCAAAGCTCTCACAATCTCTAAAGGAGGTAGCGCCCAGTTCTGAGAATAAATGAGGACACCTATATGCAAGGACTTTCCTCCAATGCAAAGTTCTTCTATGACCAGCAGTCATGCTTGAATGACTTCCTGTATATCCTTTAAGTGACCTGGTGAAGCATTTTCACTCCTTCAGAAGATTTACAAGTTCTCTGTCAAGCAGCACAGTTACCATTGACACAGCATGGAGAGCTAGGTTAAAAATGTGCAGGCAATTGTTACAGTAAAGGTGTGTGGCCACTATAACTTGGTGCTCAGTAACTGTTTCATAAACAGCCACCACAGTTGGAAAATGAACTCTCTCTTCTTGTTCTCTGCATTTCTTCTGGTAAATGTACTTGGCATAGATAATTTCTTTTTGACTGGAATATTGAATGGATATATCAGAGACATTTGGTTTAAAGAGGTATACCTGTGAGTAAATGTCATTTTCATGAATGTCTTGGGACAGTGCAGAACAGAAATGAAACTGATTGGAGATGCCCTGGCTTGTGTAGGAGGGCCCCAGTGCTGTGACAACTGGGGCAGGTCTGAAAAGACTGTCTAATTTTGAGTAATTTTTGGTTTACTTAGGATAGAAGGTGTTTAGTATTTGAAATGTCATTCCCTATAATACATTGGGAGATCTTTTACATGCACATAAATACCTCCTTGTTGCTTTGGAATTGCTGGTGCTTGAAGTGCAGGGAGGGATATTCTTTCCTGCTACTGAAAAAAAAAATTAACAGACTATATTATAGGAATTTGAGGTATTTCACACATAATTACTGTCAAGAATGTTCTCAGATCAATAAAGATGTCTTCTTTTAGAACCATCTATTTATTTTATTTTTTTTTCACCTAAATGAATAAAGCAGAAGTCTGCATTGTCTTATTGGTATCCTAGCTGATTCAGTAACCACTATAACACCTGAGTGTGTGGGGATGTTCATGCCTTGGGCATTTGTCATTTTGAGAGTAGTTTCTGTTTGGTGGGGCTGGAGGTTCCCTATGTCTGACCCTGCAAGCAACGAGGGGATGTGGAAAGAAATGAACTAAAGATTTACTGTTGCTCTAGCAAATCAAAACTCCAGTGAAAAATAATGCAGAAGGGGTAGCTGGAGTTGCCTGATAACTCATACAGATTCATGGGGAAACCAAAGCCAATGAATTTAATGTCTTGGTTTGTGGGTGGTGAGGAGCAGAGCCAGGACAGCATGCAAAGGCACTCACTGTAGCAGAAGAAGGAGGAAGAGAATGAATATTAATCTGGTAGCTGTTTTTATTTCTGAAAACAGGCTGTTTGATTTTGTGCTTTTTTTTT
>VZTB01005683.1:431808-598512 GCA_013397245.1 Thryothorus ludovicianus | reverse complement strand
TTTTTTTTTTGTTCTGTTTCTTTTTTTTACCCAGGGTTTACATCATATAAGCATCCAAACAGGCTGTGAGGATAGGTTATGTGATTATGTCTCATCTGCCAGGTGCAAATACAAAAATTCATTTGGGATGGGTTAGAATAATTTTATAAGCCATGTTGCTATGTTGCTCTCTTTCCCTGTATAGCTCTGTGTTTTTGGAAGCAGCCATCAATTACACACATACTCATATTCACAAACACACACACCCTGATACACACACACACAGACATGCAACCACTGCAGATGTAAAAGCTGATTCGTTTGAAAAAGGGCAGAAAACAAAGTGCTGCCACTTTTAAATTTGCTAGTCACTGCATTCGCCCTTCTTTCCAGGATGAAGGTCAGGTGAAAGATATACTCCAGGCACAAGGGAAGGTGCAAAACTCCAGTCTGCCAAGATTCAAATGTGTGGTGTCATCTTGAGTGTATATATATAGATGCTCAAAAAAGGCATATTCCCCAAGTCTTCTCTGTTAAATTTCAAAAATTCGACTCCAATCCATCACCTTCATTGCACCCAGAAGCACAAAGTAGCTGACCCCAGGGACAAGATTTATGTCAAAGACTCTAGAAGACCTGAAGTGGATTAACAATTTAAAGAGAGAAAGACAGAGAGGTGAGTTGTGTGAACAAAGCCTGACTGTCTTATTGACCTTTGTTGCAGTGCTACCACTGAGTTGACAAGGAGCAATCCCATAATTTTTGTACACAGGAAAGAGGAATGTTGTAAAGCACCTTAGCAGGTAATCCAGAAAGGGCCGTAGGCATTGTGGTTCTGACCTTAGAGTTGAAGGAGAGATCTTGATGTTTCAGAGGATTACCCACATATACCGCCTTGCAATTCCTTCAAAAATTGGAGTGGACTAAGCCATGGAGGGAAGTAAAGTGGGAGGACATTTGGATTTTGCCTTCTCAGCCTGAAGCAGGTGCTTGGCTGCACAGATGTGCCCATACTGACATACGTGTTATTCTGCAGAGGTGAACACTGCTAAAACCAAAGTGCATCTCAGTCATGATAGGCTTCCTTCAGAGGTACAGGAAAGAGTAGTTTGAAGACAGCAACTCACCCATGATGATATTGCACATTCCCTTGAGACACAAAATTCCCATGTGAGGCACTTTTTTTTTTTTTTTTCTGAATAGAACTCTTTGAATGTAATTCTGGATGGTGATCTTGAGAACTGAGACTAGAGATGGTTGAAAAAAAGGAGAACCAATTTTGCTCTGCTGCATTTCAATGACGAGTGACTCTAGGGATGGAACAGAACATTTTGCCACAAAGGCATCCTTGTAATCTAAGTACTTGTGACTTAAAAAAAATTGAAATCCTTCAAATAAAATGTATTTTAAATTTTAAAGAAGACTTTATTCTAAATTAAACTATTGTTAACTACAATTAAATTAGATGTTGATGGGAACACAAAGGTGATTTTCTATGTGTTTTTCTCCCAGGAAATGAATCTATTTTCCATACATCCAATCATGGGTTAGATTTTATTCTTATCTACACCCACCCAGATCTGTTGGTTCACGACTACAGGGATAGCTGCAGATACAGTTTAGCCCTCAGATTTAGAGTTAAGTCAGAGTCTGTTTCAAAGACATGGTCAAAATCTCCCTTCAATTACCTTCACACAAGTCTCCCCCTTTACAGAATAAATGATTTTTACTGCTTTGTGGGTTTTACCAAGCCCTGAGCATTATTGGACTGTAGGTTTTAGGCTTTGAAATAGGTTACAGGATAAGAAATCATAAATATTCATTCTTCAGCAACAGCCTCTGAACAGCTTCTTCACTGTGGCTGGCTGGGGCCTGCCTATAATCGTGTGCCGTCAGGCTCCCTGCCCTTTGCCCTTCTCACTCAATCAGGACAGCAAATAAGGCAAAATAATGAAGCAGGGACTTTAAAATATAGATTTCCATGTATGGGCTACACCATGCAATATTGCTCTCAAGAAAAATAGCTCTGAAAGAGGCATTTTCAACAGAAGAAATGTCACAGGTAAACAAGCAGCTGCTTGTTGTGGGTTCCAAGTCCAAGGGATGTGCTGAAACACAACATGCACTGTTGGGAAAAACAGAATATACAAATCTTCTATACTAATAGACCTTCCTCATGAAGCATTTAAAGATTATTTGCTGATAGAATGCAGCAATTAATCTCTAGCCATGCTTTGTATTCAAATATGGATGGAATGGTCTGAAGGACAAGGGAACAGTATTTGACTGTACTGAGAAGTCTTTCATCGATCTTCTAATCTCTTGGGGATATTTAGCATACATAAGCTCAAAGAAAGTTGCTTTTAAAAGGGAATTGGAAATTATTGGCTGTAATGAAAGGCTTTTAAAACTGCTTTGCTAAAGCTACCTCTTCTCCTGTTTGGTTGGGGATTAACTATCCATCAGTTGTGCTCAAAAGGAGGGCTGCAAAGCACATATCACATTTACAACACATGGAAACATCCCTGCAAGCCCCACCACAGCAGCCCTGTCTGCATTTTTGGTTGCTGCGGGATGGACTGTTTAAGGCATTTTCCCTTAGAAATTTTTGAGTTATTGAGTTGCTGTGGTGCTACAGAAAGAAAAGGGAAAAAGTAGGAACTAAGGAAAAACTCAGAAATAGCCAAAGTTTCTATGAAATCAGAGAACTCAGGGGCATTTCTCCCTGCACTTTGAAATGTTACTTTTGCTGTGTCACAGGCGGAAAGGGAAACCCAGAGGGCTTTTCAGTACAGAACTAGATGGAATTGCCTTCAAAAGACAGGAGCACATAAAGCTACTTCTTCCTCCTCTTGATATGCTGCGAGTTACCAGCAGATTTTCTTTGTCTTTTCCAGTTTTTGTAAATTCAGACTGACCTTCAAATCTATTATTTTTATTTTAAATTTTGAAAATATCTCCTAACACTGTGTTTTGCAGCACAGTGCATACATGATTATAATCCTGACAAGTCATATTTAGTTCAAGTGTTAGAGCACTTTCTCTGCCTCTGTCTCTCTGTGTTTGTTATTTGTTCCCCAGGATTTTTGTAATTTAAAACTGTATTAAAAAATACTCAAACATTTCCCACCTACAAGAGTACTCTTTACTGCTTGGTTTCAGACCTGATAGCAAAACAAGTTTCTTCTGAACTCACGTTTTTATCATTTGAAGTTTCACACATTCCTTTGCAGTCTCCAAACCAGCATACTCTACGGCTACACACCTCATGTCAATGAAATGTATAAAGTGCCCAGTTCAAAGGAGTTATCAGTTTCTAAAAACCCATACTGAGTCACAATGACTACTGCTCTGAATAAATCAACACTAAAATAAATAGTAAAGCAGTAATGGAGACTCCACGTGGCTGTGAGAGAAAGCACTGAGTAACGCGTTTGCTGCACAGATTCAAACACAGTTACAACAAATTGTGAAACCACGCAATCATAAGAATAGTTCTTATGAGAGCAGTCTCCTTGGATTCAGTGTGATGATTCACATGAGGAGGAGTTTGCAGAACAAGGCAGCTGCTGGAGTCGATGCTAGAGACAAAATTCCTAAGCATTCTGCATGCAAAATCCCTTTGCAGAGGCGCTGCAAACTAACTATAGAAACTAGGAAATAGAAATACATATTCAATTAGGAGTGTGACTGTATGTTACTCCTTTAGGTTGTCTTTTGTTTGGTATGCTAACAGAATTACATGAGCTTTCTGAAGTTGTTAGTAGGGCTGGTTATATAATCCTCACTCCTCAGGTATAATTGTGTGAACCCCAAATGACAAATTTAGTTTACTATACTAGCAGGTATATGGCCTCATAGAATAGCCTAGTTGTTTAACTTGGCAATTGTACAAAAAGTAGGAATTACTGGTAGATCAAGTTGTATCTCAATCTGCAGTGCTTTGCTCTCAAGTCCTTGTCCTGGAGAAAAGAGATGTTCCCTGTTTTTTCCTTTTTTTTTTTTCTTTTTTTGGTTACAATGTCTGCATGCTAATGAGGCTCTGCTGTTTGTGATTTCCAGCCTGTTGTCAAAAGCAAATGCCAGCAATAAGACTACGCTCTGAAAAACTTTCAAAAGTTAATACTTTCATTTGGTCTCAGTTTCCAACAGGCATAGAGCATGACTCGTCTGTGGGCTGAACTGAGTTTAACTTCTAGCCTATGAGGCAGTTTGGCTGGGTGCTGTCCTAAGTTCCTGTAAAGCCTGCTGTATGCTCCTGCAGGCATTGACACCTTCTCGACAGCACACCCTTATCATTTGCCCTGCACTGCATCAGGACTGCATATTCTCTAATTATCCTGTCTGGTGTCTTTCTTTCTCTCTATTGCCTTGGGGAATTGCATAATTTCAGAGCATTACATTGTAGAATTTCTCATTTCACTATAACTAAGATCGTCTTTCTTCTGTAAAAGTAGTAATAATAATAATAATAATAATAATAACAATAATATAAAGCAGTGATATTATTTATAAATGGTAGACTATTTATGACTAATTACTTCATTGAGTAAAGGACTAATATCCTAACAATCCTTCAGAATAGTTTTTGTGAAAGAAATAAAACATAGTACGTCTCCAAAATTGTATTTATGTTTCTAGAAAAATGAAATATGAAAGTATTTGCTCTCAGTTCTGAGATGAATTGACAAAAAAGGTCACACACCAGAATCAGCCATCAATAAACTGCTCTAAATTTTAAGAAGTGTTTATTTTATTTGCATTTAAAGTTGTGTCAGATCACTGTAGTAAGTGCAGTAAAAATAAGTTAATGACACTGTGTTTTTGCTTATTTCAGAGGATTTGGGTTCTAATAATCTTGATCTAGACTGATTAAAGGTGGGCATTGAAGTTCAAAGTCAAAGTATATGAGAATATTTGGGTGTAAAACACGTGTAATTCATACTTTTCAGATTTTAGTGTTACACTGATTATTGTGGGACTTAAAAAATAAATTTTATTTCTCCCTTAAATAATTATTGTTCTATTAATATGAATATGATGGGCAAAATTAAAAAAAAATCATCATAAAGAGACCATGTAGATCCAGTCTGCGTTATTGTTATCATTAAAGATGAGGCAGTGCTGTAAAAAATTCCAGCACTGCTAAATTACACTCATGGTGACGGGTCTCTATTTAGCAAAATTTATCAGAAAAAGTCATAGTTAAGTGGTTTTCACATGGAAGGTTATCCTGGGAGTGCTTATTCTCTGCTTCTCCTTTACTGAATTCTTCATTGTTTTTGCTGTGTGAATTTGTAGTAAATCAATACTTATTTAATGAAAAGGACCTGAATTTTTCCTTAGTGAAACTTCTGGTGTGCATCAAATGAGTGTAGTTAGTGTCAAAACCTCTGATGCATGGGAGTCTTAGAGACAAGAAAGAAAGCATTTCCTGATACTTTTAAAATAAATAGCTTTGTTACTTTTTTTTGTACTGGGGATCATGGTGATCCCTATGTTGAAGGGAAATCAAGGTTGCTCAGCATGAAAAATGGACATAGATGGCAAACAGAGGTACAAGGCAGTTTTTCGTTTGGATGAAGATACTGTGTGCTATTGAATGTGGAGTAATTATATGACATCTCAGTTATTTTATTTCCTGATGCCTTTTTGTCTCCACATTTTTATCTTGTAGACAAGTCCTAATTGATTACTACAAATACTTTCTAAAGCAGGTCCATAGCTAGCTCACAAACTGCAGATTAGAATATGATCATTGACACTGTCTTGTGTCAGTGTGTACATTTTGTCAGTGTGTACATTTTGTACACACTTATGTCAGTGTGTACATTTTGTTTATCATGTTTACCACTAGCTAATGAAGGAAATGCATCCTCTTTTCTTGGTAGAGGTCATGGATTTGCAGGCAATGCTGGGTTATCACAAACTTTGAAACCAGACACAAATAAACTCAGTCTTGAATGGTTATCATTCACTCCAGTTTACTTTAGACATAATTTAGGGTCTATGTGTTGTTTCAGTTCCACTTTTCCATTTGAACACAACAGAGAAAGTAACAGTGAAGGTTTTCAGGATGTGCATAGGGAATGTTGTACCAAGTTTAGTTTGGATATTAGAAAAATAATTCTTCACTCAGAGGGTGGTTGGGCACTGAACAGGCTTCCCAGGCCTGGAACAGACACAGCACCAGCCTGACAGAGCTCGAGAAGCATTAGGACAGTTCTCTCAGGCACAGGGTGCAACTCCTGGGGCTGTCCAGTGCAGGGCCAAGAGCTGGACTGGATGATTTTTGTTGGGCCCTTCCAACTCAGCATATTCTAAGATTTTGTGATTCTGTGATCACTTTCTTACCAAGCACAGTCTTTGTTTTCCTGAGTGCTGAAGCACTGAAACTTTAATATGAAGACCAGAAAGTTGAATTATTCAATTCCAATCTACCAAGCTTTCACCTTAAACTCTATCATGTTGATGCCATTCTAGAAAAAC
The DNA here is from genome assembly GCA_013397245.1 of Thryothorus ludovicianus. NCBI lineage: Eukaryota > Metazoa > Chordata > Aves > Passeriformes > Certhiidae > Thryothorus > Thryothorus ludovicianus. Next base: position 592,044 of record VZTB01005683.1, on the reverse strand, counting down.
ATTATTGTCTCTCTCCCTAATGGTTCAGATCGTTTCGAAAGGTGCAAAAATCCATTTTTGTTCTAGTAAGTGCTACATTTGTCCTGAAGGAAATCTTGTGCCCCATGGACTCTAGCTAGTCCTGCTTCTGGTGGATCTTTCCTGTGAAAAGTGCACACTAGAGTGATAGGATGTTCAGACGGAAAGACTTGCCCTATTTTTGTTGAATTTGTTCCTGAGACTCTGCTGCAAATGGTGACATGTAAGAGCACAAAGGCTTAGAATAAAACCTTGCCTAAAGATGACAGTCCTCAAGGCTAGGAGAGGGGAAATGAACTACATTTGGCAAATGTCCATCCCTTAGCATTGCAGAGAGGCACTTACAGCTGGTGTGTGGTAATTAGTGCAGAGCAAAGAGCTGGAGTGATGGTGGGTATTTTCCTCTGGCTTTTGGGAAAAAGGTTTCTGTGAAATCTCCACAGTCCTTGGAATTTTTATTACTGTTTCAAAGAGGTTGTTAAGCTAAACAAATTATAGGTTTTTGAAGATATTTTTCTTCCCTTGTATGCTATCAAATCTTGTTCTATTTCTTTATTTTAGATGAGCTTATGCTCTGCCAGGCTGTTGAAGAAGTCCTCTCATTCCTCCCTTCTCCAACCCCAGATATTCTTAATGATGTTTAACATCTTTACATTGGTAGGCTTTTCAAGAGCCTAATAGCCACAGGCTTCATTTTCTTTTATTCGCAATATGTCTCAGATTCCTTTTCAAGATACCACAGTTTTCAGAATTATCTTTCTTCTTGTTTTTCTATGTTATGAAAGAAACACAGAATTAAAAGTGAACTCAGAATAATTCTATTACTTAAGTACATGCAATTTGTAAAACTTGAATTATATTCTGCTTCTCCAACAGATTTTCTATCTTCTAAAATACAAGAGACAATGAGGTCAATAGAGTACTCATAAATATCTAACTGCTTACTACTTGCAGTGATTTACAAAATCTGCAGCTAGAAAAATCTCTTAGCTGTCATTTGGTAGTCTTCCCATATCACTGTTAAATTACAAGCTTCATTCCGAATGGTGGCCTACCTACCCACTGCTTTGATTTTTCTTATTAATAGCAAGCTAAAGTTCAGAGAGGAAAAAGTATTGATTATCTTTGAGAACACAAGGCTGGAGTGAGGATGAGGTGACCTTGGAGTAAGAGCAGTTATGGTGATGATCAGATGATGGTAATGAGCAACAGAGAGCTGTACCAGAGGATTATAAAAAGACAAAGGAGTTACCAAGCCTAGAGGAAGAGACCAAAGGCAGGAGCAGAGCAATTGTGGTGTGGGGATATGACACAACATGACACCCTCCATGTTCTTTAAAAAGAATGTTCTATGGAGGAAACAAAGTCTTCCAAAAAGAAAGATCTTAAAAATTCTGTCTGTATTCCATTCCCCTCTAAAATCTTTCAACTTAGCTCAAAATAGACTATATAGACACTTGCTGTATTTAGTTCTTAATATATTGTGTCATTCCTGTAGTATTCATTCCATATAGTTCTCAAAATGAATGTTTATTTGTGTCAGAATTTCTGAGGTCTTATATGACCTTTTCCTTCAGCTGCTTCTCTTCCTAAGCCATGGCAAATCAGTATTTCTGGAACATGGCATTTTTGGAAGGAAGGTCTTGTAGCTTCTGCTCCTAAATGAGAATAAAAAAATGCTTTATTTACTATTATTTACTGTGCAAAACTTGTAGATTTCTAGGTCCCAGACAAACAAAAGGCTTCATGGCGGGTAGCTGTGGAACAACTTTCCCGTTGATGTGGATAAAACAATTAGACAAATTCATGAGAGAAAATGCACATTGGGAACGATTATAAAGGTAACATTTTGACTCAGAAATTTCCTAAGTCATAAATAAGTGGAAAGGGAAAATGCTCTGAAGAGGATTTACTTTATTTGTGTTGTGTTCCTGTGTTCCTCTCCAGATGCCCGCTAGTGCCATTGGGGAGCTGAGCTATTGAGCTCTATGGTACAGCTCCTTTCATGTACTGGTGTGCATAAGAGTACTATCTTGCCTTTGGGTGAAATCACAGCTTCTGTTGAATTGGGAACTCTGTGGGAAATGTCAGTAATCCTGACATTTTGAGAGAAACATCACTTCCCATGTCACATGTCTCAGTGGGAGTTAGAAACTAGATTTCCTACAAATATTTTCTTTCTGATTTTTGCCTTTCAGCAATAACCCTTGAAATACTTCATCCTTCTCCAGTGAAAGAATTATTTTTATTCTTCATTTTCATTACTTCTGTGTTGTTTCAGTCAACTAACTCCACAGCAAGCAGATATTTTTGTTGTGGTAAGACAGCTGGTGACCCAGCCAGTCTTGTACACTGTCTCTCTCTGCTCTCTGTCACCGAGGAATTTGAAAGGATCCCATCAGTAGCCAGTGACAGAGTACATACTCTGGACAAGCATCTACCTAGGTTCCCCTCTTTGTTATAAATAAGGTCATCCTTGAAAGAGGAGGATTTAAGCCCCCTTCAAAATATTTAGACGTATTTTATAACTTTGGTATTGTAAGCTGTACATCTTTGTTAACTGTGTATTCAGACCAGCTTTCAGATTTTACTAAGAGCTTAACTTTCTATTGTTTTCACTTCTCTTCTCTCCTTGTCTCTTTTAATATTTTCTGGAATGTTTACTGCCTTTGAATAGCAATATCTATCTCTTTTTTTTCCCTTCTTATTTGCTTTATCCTGCCTAAGAAAGTGCTTGCATAAACAAAATAGAGACAGCTGATATTAGAAATGGTGCTTAAAGGAAAATCTTCCAAATGAGGAAGTATAGCATCAATTTAACCCCAAAATGTACCCAAGGAAGTAAGGAACCATAGGTACAGTTGGAAGTGGGCAATGTTATTCAAGCAAAAGACACTTTCCACTACCTGTGGAATTATAATTTAAAACAAAAGTGAATTTATTTAATGCTTATAATAAACGTACTACATTATTTAGATATTTTATCTGTTGAACAAAAATATATTTAAATTTGTTAAAAAATGTTTTTAAGAATAAATATCTTTCCTTTTATACTGCATTTTTCTCTTTAATAGTTAAACAGAGATCAGTGCTCTGAGTGGTCTCTCTGTCAGATACATTTTTGAATATTGACATCATTACAATGTGTAACTCACATTAGAATTCATAAGTATTATCCATGCAAACTCTCATTGCAGGAGACAGATACTATATCATACTGTTTCTGTTTTTCTTTCCTTAAAAAAGAAAAAAGAAGACTAGAAGGAAAGGAACTAGAAAAGCTTATTCATTGGTCAGTGCCACTACATTTCACAGTATAAATGCTAGAGGGGTACACTGGTAATAAATTTATTCATAGTGCTGAAGCTATTTAGAAAGCATCAAATGGGAGGAAATTGAGAACAGAGATTGATTTGTTCAGAAAAACGATCAAAGTTAAATCTTATTAACTTAATACCCTCACTAAGAATGCACTCAAGAAACAGAAAGACACAGAATCATATGTACATGGTATTCTCTCTCTAATATAATAAAAAGAAAGAAAGGAAGATGAGAAAATGTTCAGAATGAGCCTGAAAAAACCCCAATATATTGTTGAGTTTATATGTGATCAAAGCATGCGTTCAGGAGACAGAAAAATGCCTTATCTCCAAGGGAGAACTCATTTATTCACATCTCAATGCCACCACCTTTCTGAACATAGAGGCCATTTAAATATGTATATGAATAATATAATCTGCCAGTTGGGTGCTTATATTTTAAAATCAAAATCTGCATTAGAGTATGTGTTGACTGTGACATATAAATCGTTTTACTCCGTGCAGCACAATCATTGACTCTTCTAAATATAGCAAATATAGATTTTGTTATGTAATGGAATAACATTTCCTAGCTGGGTTCTTAAGCCTTAAAACTGAAATCTGCATTTTCACGTTTGAAGGCTGACAGCTGCACAGGCTCCAGGAACTCAGGCTCATACCCTTGATACTGAGGCTTTGCACTAAATACTGGTACTGACAAGCTTTGGTGTTTATGCACTATCTCTCGTGCTGTCACTTCAGTGGCTGCTGTGGCAAAGCTGCAGTCTCAGGCTGCTGCAAAGCTTCTTTAAAGCCACTACAGACTTCTGGCATGCAGGTGAGGGGGTGGTAGGAAAGTGCTGTATGTGTGTGTATATCTACATCTGAATCTGTATCTATATATGGGGAGTATATATAGTATATATATAGTGGAGAATTTTGAAAGGACTGTGCTGAACAGCTGATGTGAACTGTGAGCTTCTTCCATAGAACTGATGCAGCTGAAACTTGGCAAGGAAAAGAGCTTAATGTATCAACACATAATTCTGTCTGCCATTTGCAGCTGAAATAAGCATGGTTCCAAGGGTAGGGAGTGCCATCTTTAACTAAATGCCTGCATTTGCTGTTCTGGTGGCTCAGAATTTGAAAATGCAAGGGGAAATTATTTCTTGCTTGCTTGAAAGGTTTAGGAGGCCGTGTAAGAAGATGGGGGTGAAATGCAATACTCCTTGGAACATTCTGGTTGGAACATGTTGTTGTTTATCATTTTGGCTGGCAGCCTGCTAGGAGGGAAACAAAGAAGCTTGCATTGGCCTTCTCCTATGTTCATTAATTTATCTTGGTCATAAAGACTCATTCCCAGACCTGTGCTCTCCTCTATCACCATCAAAAGGCACTAAAAGGTCTGTCAGTTTACTTGTCATTTTTACCTTTTCCTTCTTTTTTCTTCCCACTTCATCCTACTCAACCAGACACTGTAAAATTGGAGGACCTGAAAAATGAAATTAATTCCTCCCCATTCTTCCCTCCATAAAGCAATAGGACATGTCAGCAGCCTTACTGGAAAGCTCATGCCAGACTCTGTTGCCTGGATTTGCAGCAGATATTCCTTTCCTCCAGTCGATAGGAACCAATCCAAGCAGGATAGTTCTGCAGAAACCATAGTAACTAGGGGTTTTTGAGCTCCTTCATGTCCAGTCGAATACAGCTCCATTTAAAAGACATTGACCTTGAAGCTGTGAATCCTGTCTCTGCCAGCCTGAAGGGAAGTGCTCACATTGCTTCCCAAGAGCCCCCAGAATGCAAAGAGGGAACTTTTTAACTGTGAACGTCTACCTTCACCACCAGTTTGTCTCTTGTTCTTTGGCATGAACAGAAAAAGTGGAAACATCTCAAAATCATAGAAAGAGATGTTCAGGCTACTAAGATAAGATTTCTGTATTTATTTCTGTCATATTTTTCTCACATTCCCAATGTTACATTTTTGACCCATATTCAGGTTTTGGCAGATTGGGAGACATATAACTAATGGACCATGAAATTCTTGCAGGTACAATTAAAAAGATATTAGATCAGTATAAAAGATTCAAGCAGTGACATTTGACACTGATGCCTGCCAACCAGCAAAATAGGAAACCTTCCTGTTTCCTTAGCATCTTATCTCTTTCCTTCTAGCCTGGAATAAACAAGTCCAAACTTAACAGACCTCATCTTCATCAGTTCTACAGCTGGATAGCAAGAGTTTATTTAGCAAATATACCCTGTTCCTTTCTGTATATGTGTGAAATCTCCATAACACATATGTCTATAAATATGCTCCTGCTTGTAGTTAGAAGGCAAATGTGGTGTGCAAACCCCTTAAAGCTTTATCAGTTAAGTTACAAGTTACTCCTTGTCTTGTGGTTTTCCTCTGATCATCCTGAATTTAAATAGTAATATGCCATCATTTGTCCTACTAGCTTGAATGACTGACAATTATATAATGAACATTTCTCAGACTATCAGGTTTATTTAATACTCTTTGCTGTGTTAACAATGAAATTTAGAGGGCTAGGAAAGTTTTGTACCTTTTACTCGTACCTGCAGTTATGTCCTTAAGTCTGAGTATAGAGTGGAAGGAATTTTCCAAGAGAGAAAGCAGTTTGGCTTATATTTCCCATTAATCTTTCTTTTCACTAATGCTTTTCTGAAAAAATAATTATGCTTTTGTTTTTATTCTTAAGTTTCATATTCATTGTCATATCTTCCACCTTATAGATATGTCAGTCATTCTACCACTCTCCTGAACAACACATTTTACCAAGTACTAGGTGAGCACTTCTAATTGGAAAATCTTTGCAAATCATAATTTATACACATCTACTGGACCTTGTTCCATTGTACAAACAACCCTGGAGACTGACAATATGTACATGAAAAGTTACAGAGCAAATCTGAAGAATTAATTTCAGAGTCTGACTCCTCTTTGTGGTATTCATCCTCCAGCCTGTATTGACACTGGGGATTGTCCCAGTCCAGATGCAGCACCATGAACTTGGCTTTGTGGAACCTCATGAGTTTCACATGGGGTCTCTTTGAAATTGCCATATTTTGTTATTGTTAAATTTTTATATTTTACCAATTTTATATCTCTATTAATTTGTAGTGCAGCTAGGTTCTTCTGCCCAATGAAGTGACAGGTACCTAACATGGACCAGGCTGATGCTGGTACCGTGTTGGGAACCATTCTGGGACTGCTTCCATTTCAGTGGAGAGCACACAGAGCTCATCACTGGATCAAGTTCATTTTATCTTTCCTTTCAGCACAAATTCTCTCCTAGCTGATGAAAATAACATGGAAAGGCAATAAGATTCTGATCAATATCTCAGTTCAATACCTCAAAAGTCTCATAATAGTGAGGAAACCTATCAAAATGAAACATCCTAATAAAACTCTTTTTAAACCTGCAAAAATAACAAGCACAAAGTCCTGACAAAAGCACTTTTTTTTTTTGTTGAAACTGAGAGCAGGTATTTCTGAACATCAGTTAATAACTTTTCTTCAGATATGTCATTACATTTTCCCTAGAAATTGCACAGTTCCTTTGGATCCAGTCCAGTCCTTTTTTTGACCTACAGGGTAGGCAGTACTAGGCAGGTTTTACAGCACAGTTATGGAAGAAATATCTGCTGATATTGGTTGTTTAAATGCCACAAGGAGTCAGATAGAAAGACTCTTGGAAATTAAGTCTTCAGATTTGCTCTGCAATTTTTTGTGCATATATTGACACTTTCCAAGACTGTTTGTACAATGGGATAAAGTCCAGCAGATGCATATAAATAATGATATGCAAAGAATTTCCAATTAGAAGTGCCCATCTTGTAACACTGAATGTGCTTACTGACCTGAGATCAGAGTAGAGCAAAGGAATTCAGCAAAAGCAGGGATGGATGCAGCTACAGTCCAAACTGGAGAGGTAAAATCCCAAATTGCTACTGCTTGTGAGAGGAAGGAGGAAGTTTGAGTTCTGGAGTAGGGCTCTGATGATCCTAGTGGGCTGCTTCCAACTCAGAACATTCTGTGACTCTGTGAGAAGGATTTGGGGATGCTGGTGGATGAACTGGATGTGAGCTGGCAATGTGTGCTTACTGCCCAGAAAACCAAACATATCCTGGGCTACATCAGAAGAAACATGGGCAGCAAGTTGAGGGAGATGGTTCCCCCCATACACTGCTCTGTGAGTGCAGAGCTCACCTAGAGTGCTGTGTGTAACTTTGGAGTCCCCAGCAGAGGAAGGACATGGACCTGCCTGAGGGGGTCCAGAGGAGGGCCACAAACTTGACCAGAGGGCTGGAGCACCTCTCCAATGGAAACAGGCTGACATTTGGGATTATTAAATCTGGCGAATAAAAGGCTCTAGGGATACCTTATTGTGGCCTTTTAATGTTTAAATGGAGCTTAAAAAAAGATGGGGAAAATATTTTTGTGGGTCTTATTGCAGGAGAACAGATAACAATAATTTTAAAATAGAGTAGATTCAAACTGGATATTAGAAAGAAATTTATTTACAATGATGGTTGTGAAACACTGGCACAGGTTGGTCACAGAGAGCAACGATACCCTATCCCTGGAAATGTTCTAGGCCAGGCTGGATTGGTCTCTGAGTACCATAAAGTAGTTGAAGATAGATCTGCCCATGACAGGGAGATTGTTCTAGATTATCTGTGAAGGTCCCTTCCAACCCAAACTTTTTCATGAATTCTTTGATTTAAAAAGCATTACTGGAGGCTCAAGACAGGACAAACTCAAAAAGAAAAACTTGTTTTCATCACTGTTCTATGCTGTTTTTCACTTTGAAATTGCACTATCTCTTCATTTTTTTTGGTACAAGGGTATAGCTATCTCAGTAGTTCCAATTAAATGTTTATTTTTTTAAAATTCCCAATAAATTTAACAAAAGTTTAAGCACTAAACACATCAGTGGATTGCTCCTGCAAGTTTCATACCAGCTGCTGTATACTTTATGTTTGATATTCTGAAAACATGATTTATCATTTTTACTGGTTTATTACTTTAGAAGATCTACATTTTTCATTAATCAATGTTCAAGCAAGACACTAATCATAAAAACATCTAAGACTAATATAAGAAAAATGGAAATAAGTACCTCTGCGATACAGACCTGAAAAGGTTTTGGGATGCAAATAAAACAAACATAAGAAAAATCTTCATAATCTCCTACAAGCATTATAGAGGCAGAGAATTCAAATTTTCTCACATATTCTGACATGATGAGTATTAAAGCTGTTCAAGACACTACAATATAGCTGGGTATTTACAAAATAAGGATCTTCAGTCTATAAATAATAATTTTTATTTTCTATCAGTTCTTGTCAGAAAATCAAATTAAAATATCATTACCTATATTAGAAGGCAGTAGAAGTTTTTAATTAACAGGAAAATTTGTTATATATATATTAGAAAAAAAGCTGTTGATAGAACCTTTGCCAACTAAGCAATAAAAATTGAACCAGGGCTATATTCTGGACACAGGCAGTAAAAATCTTAAATAATCACCAGTGTTAGCCAATGTAAGAGAGGGCACCTCCTTAAACCTGTCATTTGTCACTACTCTTGCGAACAGTTTGAAGCTCAGATTTCTTTAACTTATATTTATACTCTCAATGCTTTAATTAGTATTGCAACCACAGAGACAGACACTTGCTGAAGCTGTGCAGATACCAGAGGTCTGATGTGGGGCTATCTGTCACTATCCATGGGCTATAGTTCATTTCTAACTCCTGATCTCACTGGTGTAGTGGCTGAAAAATTCTGCATGCTAAAATTGAGTGTAAGCATATTAAGCAAGATACTGAGTATATGAGTTTCTAATTTATGTTGTTTGAGTTCTAGAATGCTAAAGCTCATGTCTAATTATATTTTTATCAGCTTTGGCAAGGTCACTAGGTTAACAGCTGCCCCCAGGTGATCAGTGCACAAAACCAACTATGTTGTGTGAAAATAAAGGAGCACGAAGCAATATGTTTGTTGTCAAAAAAGTGCTTTTAATATTAAACGGCCTCTGATGGCAAAGGCAAAAGGCTGTCTGCCTGGATAGACTGTCAGAGTCCAGTTTCTGAGTTTTCACAATTTCTTCAGACAAATTTTACTGCGCAAGCCTATTTTTTCATTCCTAGTCCTGGTGTTCTTCCTGGATACCCTTCTTTCCTGGATCTCAAAGTGTCCCTTGCCTCCTTAATTTAACAGTATTGAGTGCAGCTCTGATCATGCTTCTACCTTGTTCTTCAGTGTGACTCATTTTCTCACTTTGCTTAGCTCAGAAGTTCACCTGCAATGCAGCCCTTAAACTGGAAGGATCTTTGGCTACTCCAGTTCTTCAACATGTCACATCCCATCTTTGGCTCTACCCCAGCCTAGCCAGGACCATGGCTGGACACCACCAGTGTGCTCCAGTTAAAATACTGTTCCATACCAAGCATAGTTCATGCCATATTGCTGGCCTTACACTGACGGGCTTTGGGGGTTATCACATTGAATCTAGCAGTTGCCAGAGTTACTGTGCCTCAAATTCCCAAATTCTATCTTCAGCTGAAGTCACTACCAGATTGTAACAACTTGTGTTAAAATTTAGTGTATCAGTAAGAATGAAACTCTGGTGTGCAAATAGACTGAATGGGATTAAGTCAAGATGCAGTCAGAAATGTTTCCTGACCTTTATGCTGACAGGCTCACAGGATTCTGGGACCAAAGCATGTGCAGCTGGCCAGATGTGCAACTTGACCCAGTCCTACACACCCAGGTCTCCTCACATCTGTCATTTCCCCATTTGTTCATGCCAGAATCAGGGTCCCATGTCCCTTTTTTGAGGGTACCCTGAGCCCTCACCCACAAACTCTTCAGTTTAAAATGGGAGGGTGTAGAAATATCTCTGCTGTGCAAATAAGAACTGAGCAGCTTCTGCTCATGGTGCGGAGGCTTCCAGGGACAGCCTTAGGATTTCTTTTCAGATCATTGTATTTTCAAATGTCTTTAAGACTTGAACATTAAATGCTTTTCTTGCCTTGTAGATGTTTTCATTCATTGGAATTTTGAAAACTCAAGTGTTTTAGAAAGGTGAAGATAATTTGTTATTTAAAGTCTGACCTTTAACCAGCTCCAGCTATGGCAGTCTTAAATTATCTCAAACTTCACAATTTATTTCAGCTTTATCCAGGGCACAGGATAGATGGAAGCTACTTAATAAAATAGTACTTGATACTTGTTTTATGTTTAGTCATTTATTTTATGATCCCTTGGGAATTTATTGTATACTGCCATGAAGAGAAAATTAGTATGCTTGGGGCTTTTTATCACTGAATCTAAATGTTTCACAGAAACTAAAGAGTGATTTTTAATTATGTAAACATATAATAGTTGATAATATCATGGCCATTTTCCATCTTTCATGTGTTTTGCTTTCTAATCCTTTTTTAAAATAACTAGTGCATGTGCTTCAGAATCCAAGAGTTGCATTCATCACACTTTGCAAAATTTCATTAGAGAAGACTATTCAGCATAAAAAAATAAATAGGTGATCAGACAACCTAAAAATTATGGTAAGCTTTCTACTACATAAATATAAAATATAAATCAAATAGTGCTAAAAATCAGAATATTTTCAGGCAAAAGCAAACACAAGTGCTAACTGGGCCCAGAACATACATACGTTATAAAAACAGCCATCCAATTGATATTATAAAAAGTTTTGGAATTTTCCTTTTCTCCTTTTTGTCTCCTTTACTGTACTGTAGAAAATAAACAGGCTTTTAAGTCAAGGCAGGCCAGTCCATAACTCAAAAGCTGATATTTCTCTGTTGAGATTGATTTACATCTCAGTATAGAGGCACAGTTAGGTACTGTATCTTAAAAGGTGGGTGATTGCCCTTGAGGGAACTTTCTACACAGTAATGCAACAAAAAAAAGACACATAAAAAGACTTTTACAATGAAAGTGACTGGAAACAATGATCACTCATTAAAAGACTTTATTTTATTATTTTTTAATGTAGAATGTTTTTTCCCCCAGACTCACAAATGTCCGGAAAAGAACGGTTGTTTAAATTTCCATAGGGCAAAAATCACACATGAATGTAAGACACACTAAGTGTACATTCAAATAAGACAAAATTAGGAATGGAAGGAACTTTCATTCTTCCATGAGGTTTAAATTCCAAATTCAGCCAAGAAAAGGGAGAGTGATGGTATGAAATAATCATACAACAGTCTGGGATACTCAAGGTAGAGTCAAGCCTGCTTCTCACTGGAACTTTAATCAGCCTTTAAGGAGCTCAAGTTCCTCTTTTTACCATGATCCAAACTGTAGTCTCCAGTGAGACAGTTTTTAGCCATGTTTTGATAACAAATGGGCAGACTGTGCCTATAGATGCCCAAGTTGTGGACCTACACCTTCGTGTCCTATATTTAGATAAGAGAAATCTGCTACTGTCTTGACTATGTATTTCAGCTCTGCTGAAGTTCAGCATCCCTCTGACCAGTCATTAGTCTGTGTCTTCCAGCTCCTCTTTGGGGTTAATAAGAGTGGCTGCCCATAAGCATCCAACCATTCTCTTTCTACAACTACTAATTAGACCCTGTTCCTCTTGTCCAATGTGATTTTTTTCTTGCACTTTTTTTCTATATTATGGCAACCTTTTAACAAAAAATTAAATACCTCAGCGCAGTATTCTGGCTTGTAAGGAATTTTTAGCATATTGCAATGAATTCTTTTCTTATTACCTGCATTTTCCTATTAACCCTGCATATGTGTATGTTTATTTACCGCAGCATAAAACCAAGTTTACTGACAGCACATTCTCTGAATGTTTGAAGTCAAAAAATGATCTCTGTGTGTGATTAGTTCATGTTTCTGTGAACATTTTGTATTTATCTTAACACAGATTCTTTTGTTAATATTTTCCATTAAACTCTGCTAAAGCATTCTGATATTCTTCATTTTGCCTGTTAGATTTGCTCAGTTAGATTTAGTCTCAGTTAGCCTCAATAATTTTGCATTCTCTTTATCTCTTCCACTTCTTTATTCATTGTCTCTTCCAGGTCAGCAGTAAACATTCACCATCATGATTCCTCCAAGACTCACAGGGTATCTGCATTTTAACCTACTTCTCTTGCTTTCTTCTGACCTAGCATTGATCTTTCCGTGCCACCTGGCATCCTCAGCTTCCCTCCTGCCACCTCCCAGGCAGCACTCACTAGCTCATTGAGCTATGTAGGCTACTGACATGCAGTGTGCTTTGCAGTGGATAACCCCAGAGACCACGACATCCAGACTTGGAAGCAGCAAATCTCCAAGGCCCATGTTTCTGTATTTAAGGGAGGATAAAGTGAAGGCAAGAACGCTGCCAAAAAGGAGTTACACAGACCTCTGCAAGAACAAACACCAGCCCAGCCCCTGAGTCACATGTGATTCTCCTTAGGTCAAAGCAAAACTGCCAGGAGCTCATTAAAGTCAGAGAACTGTAACAGCAAGAAGTGATAGAGGTGAGCACAGAAAGGGGTAATCTGGTGAAATGAGCTCAGAGGTGGCTGAAGTATGGACTATTAATTGGCCTCTGAGAGAGTGAGATGTTACCTTTGAAATAAACTCTTGTCGTAAAAAAGAAGAAGCAGGGTTGGTTTAAACACATATATAAAATTTGACTTGAAAGAATATTCTGTAGGCACTGCATTTGAATCTCTGTTTCAGCTATCTAGTGTTTCTTTGAGATTTTTTCTCTTTTTTTGCCACTAGATGATTTGTTTTAAAATTTTGATTTTTTTTCCTTTAAAAACTTTTTCACTTTCAATTGAGGGTATTTAAATTGCTGACAATTAGCTTAATTGAAGTGAAAAGCAAGAAGATCCTATGAGAAAAGAATTTCCCTGGTGAGCCCTGTGAAACACAGTTAGGTTTAAAAGAAAGGATTAGAAGTAAGTATTAAAAACACCCAGGAAATGTAGCCTAGCAGGACAAAGTTCTGCACAGGTCGCAGCTCTCCTTTTAAAGTGCTGCACATCTTTGAAGCCTGTTCAAATTAGGTTTATGAAAAATAAAGGAAAAGTCTTTGTTTGAAGGAAATAGTGAGTCTATCCTGGAATGGCTGAAGGAAGACTCATACCTGTGATGGGAAGAATGGTGCTCAAAAATGCCAGATTTGCAGACCTAAATACGATGGGCTGTTTCTTGGTTTGTTTTTTTTTATTATTCAAATTCTACCTTAAAGAGAGGGAACATTACAAAAAGTAGACTAAATGGCTGAATGGGCAAAGAAATTTACAAAAGGATTTCAGCTTAGATGATCATTAAAGAAATGAAAGCAGCAAATATTCAAAGTAAAAAGGAGTCAAAATGGGCTCGGAGGCACATGAAAGTGCCTGTCACATATGCAGTTATTGAACTGCAAAAGCTGTGGTCTTCCTCATTGCTGATGTACAACCAGCCCTTGCAGAGTTAAAAAAACCCAGAAATCTGAATGTCAAGGAACAGTCTGTAAGCAGAAGCTGTGTCATGGGCTCTGTGTAGAAGCAACGCCCTTGTGTTGCTAATGTGATGACAATTGTACTGGGATGATAAAATAAACTGAAATCAAGAATCTACCCACAACTATAGGCAGTAGAAACTGACCAGCCATGAGGAGGCAACTAATTATTTTCTTTTTCTCAATATATTCATTCTTTCTCCATTATTTGAGATATACAATAAGGCATTTGTTCTATTGAAATTCATCTTTTCAATAGTTCTGCTCTAGGGATTTTCATTTAAGTGAGTAGAGCATGCATTTTTTTCATTGTGTTTTCCAGGTTGTTTCAGTCTTTGACTGACAGGAGAAGTACTCTTTCTTGCTCCAGTGTTAAAACAATTGTGAATTGTTGGCTTGATTTTTCCTCTAAAAGCAGTTGAGAATGCTGTTCAAGCCAGCTCATGAAGACTTGGATAGCAAGATGTAGGTACACATTCTGCAGCTAACCTTTGGCAGAAAATTAAATGAATCTTGAGGGCCAGCATTTAAAAAGTGAGTTGGGGTATCACTTAAAAATGCAGCAACTTCTCCTCACCTTCATTGGTTCATCTACCAAGAGGTAAAACTTTACTGAAATATAAGAGACAGAACTCTGGTGATGGATTTGGCATATACAGATACTACTACTATAGTTATACAATTCAAAATAAAATCCCTTTAGAGTTGGAGGTCTAGAAAGACATGAGAACCATTTGCAAGTTAGTGTACGAAAAGCTGAGGCAAAGTCAAATAAATGCATTACATCCATAAGAGCTGAAAGTATGATAGCTGAACACAATCCCTGTATGACCTCCTTGTGAGATATGAAGTCTTTTTGGTTTGGAACTGAAGGTACCCAATATTGTCAAGCACACAGTTAACAAGGGAGTGGTACCTAACAGATGATGAGAATGACTGGGAACACAACTTTTCCTGCTTATTGTGTATATTAATCACCTTGCTGTTGGAATTATTATGAAACAGTATTACACAACTGGATTAGATTGGTCGATTTTGATGAAGTTTCTCTTTCTGCTCACATGGTGCTGCTTATGCCTCAACAGAATATGAGATGTAGAGCACCAGAGTGGCTGTGGTACAGAATAAGATTAATGTTTCACATAGTTGCTAATTTATGTTCTGGCTCTGAACAAACTTAAGAACATGCTCACTAAAAGTAGATTTGTCAGACTTCAGTACTATCCCTGAAACTGAAAAAATAGTCTGTGTTTTAAAAAAAGGAAGGGCACCTCTCCAGAACAGAAAAGGAATGAAAAAATCTGACCCATGATCATCTCCTCCCAAATATGATATCATTCAAGCTGATTAAAACAAGCACTGTAATTCACTGCACAGATCCAGGCAAGCTGCCTTGTTTTGTTGTTGGTTGTGCTAATTTGTTTTTCTTAGTTTAACTTAATAGTAGTAGCCAAGGCTACTAGACAGCTGGTCAAATGACAGTGCTAACAAGCCATTGCTCTGGAAAGTCAGCGAGAATTAATTACAGAAGTTTTCTTTGGTTTGACCATACAAATACTGACGATGCTGCTTGATTTGTCTGGTATGAGTATCATATACCTGTAGGAATTATTGTATTTTGGAGAGATCTTCTCTAAATACAGAACTGCAGGTGACCTTTTTACAGTCTTCTTGTTTTCTACAGAGATATTGTACAGAAAAAGCACAGAGAATGGCCTCTAGAAAAATCCTGATGCACAAAGACACTTATTTTCATCTCTACATGAGACTATATAAATTCTTCTAAAGGCTTTTGTGTCTAACTATTGTGTCATCTCTTGTCCTCTACTCTAAACTCTGCATCCCCTCTATTTCTCTTGCTCTGTGTTGTGGGCTCTGAAGACATGATAGTTTTCAGGAGAGAAGCATTACGAATGGAAGGCAATTTGGGGAACTATAATCTCCATCTGTATCTATTGCAGTAACCTTCATGTGTGCCACAGCATGCCCTAAAATTAATGTCACTTGTAATATATTTCTAAATGCTAGGCTGGGAGAATTTTTGTGTTCAGGGCACAGCGTGATCAATCTGGAACAGATCCAAAAGAATTGGTATTCCTTGGTGTGAGGAATTTTCTATTTTTTGAGACAAGAGGGATTAGCTAAACTTTCACAGGTTTGGTTTATTCCATGAAAAATGTGAGTGAACTGTAGATAGCAACTATGCTAGATTTCCTGACAGTGTTTTGTGTACCAACTTCTGCTTAAGCAAAACTTTGTAAATGGCTTATTTTTCAGCTCGACTTGCAGGCATGACAGGGTATCAGCAAACCCACAAATAATGACAAATTAAAAAAAAAGGAAAATAAAATCAGACACATATTTCCAATGTATATGAAATATTACTTCAATTCAGCAATTGCTAACTCTTGTCAATATCAGAGAAATAAAACAAGATATCACAAAGGCTGATTCAGATCTTAGCAAACTAGGTTTTATACCTCACAGTATCTTAGCATGCCATTGAGTTTTAAAGAACTGAAGTAAGTATGAAATAAAAATTATTTTAAATTTGGTCCTTTTGCTTTCCTTTTTTTGTTTTTGACTGTTTTGCTTTGTTTTGTTTTGTTTTGTTTCAATATCTGAGGAGAAAAAAGCATTAAAGAGGATGAAGTGATTCTTTTGGCCAACAAAATTTTAAAGAATTCTATTTATTAAAGGTTATACGAGTATTTTGAAGCATCACTGATTGATATGTAGCCAACAGATGCTTCAACAACTGGAACTGAAAATAAATTCACCCACACTTCTACTCCAATATTTTACTTGTGGTATTTCACACTGTGATTGTAATATATATACTGAGCATACCATTATGGACTTGATATTATTTAATGTGTAAGAGTGCTGCATCAAAGAATAATATCTCACTTAACTGCCTACACATCAAATTATTTTATTTATTAATTCTGTTAACAGCAGCATGAAAGTATTATGTATGTTTTACTGTCATCTCTTCCCTACTGAGCATCTGATGACTGTGCATACTCACACAATGTTAGACACTCAGTGGCAGTGTACAGATAACATAGTGTAACAGAAAACATTCAGGTGACACTTTCCCATAGTTTTAATACTAACTCTATATTGGTTTATTTCTGTTACAAAAAAAAAAATTAAAAAAATAATAATGGTCAGTTCCCACTTGAAAAAAAACAACTATTTTGGGATATTTTACAGACACAGGGTGCCAAGGCTTGGGTATATTGGTAGAAGAGCATGGATTTGACAACAGAGCAGGTCAAGGTTTTGTTCCAGGGAGGCTTCAGAGGAGGTCAGAAGCTGCCTTCATGTCAGACAATTCCAGCTGGCTCCAAGACAGACCCTCCACTGGCAAAGGCTGAGCCCATCAGTGACACTGGCAGTGCCTGTGGTAATGTACTTAGGAAAGGATTAAAAAAGGCCATTCAACAGCTGCTGGGAGAAAGGAGTGAGAATATGTGAGAGAAAAAACTCTGCAGACAACAAAGTTGATGAAGAAAGAAGGGCAGGGGGTGCTCCAGGCACCAGAGCTGCAGCCTGTGGAGCAGCCCATGGTGTGAGAGCTGTGCCCCTGCAGCCCATGGTGTGAGAGCTGTGCCCCTGCAGCCCATGGTGTGAGAGCTGTGCCCCTGCAGCCCATGGTGTGAGAGCTGTGCCCATGGTGTGAGAGCTGTGCCCCTGCAGCCCATGGTGTGAGAGCTGTGCCCATGGTGTGAGAGCTGTGCCCCTGCAGCCCATGGTGTGAGAGCTGTGCCCATGGTGTGAGAGCTGTGCCCCTGCAGCCCATGGTGTGAGAGCTGTGCCCATGGTGTGAGAGCTGTGCCCCTGCAGCCCATGGTGTGAGAGCTGTGCCCATGGTGTGAGAGCTGTGCCCCTGCAGCCCATGGTGTGAGAGCTGTGCCCATGGTGTGAGAGCTGTGCCCCTGCAGCCCATGGTGTGAGAGCTGTGCCCATGGTGTGAGAGCTGTGCCCCTGCAGCCCATGGTGTGAGAGCTGTGCCCATGGTGTGAGAGCTGTGCCCCTGCAGCCCATGGTGTGAGAGCTGTGCCCATGGTGTGAGAGCTGTGCCCCTGCAGCCCATGGTGTGAGAGCTGTGCCCATGGTGTGAGAGCTGTGCCCCTGCAGCCCATGGTGTGAGAGCTGTGCCCATGGTGTGAGAGCTGTGCCCCTGCAGCCCATGGTGTGAGAGCTGTGCCCATGGTGTGAGAGCTGTGCCCCTGCAGCCCATGGTGTGAGAGCTGTGTCCATGGTGTGAGAGCTGTGCCCCTGCAGCCCATGGTGTGAGAGCTGTGTCCCTGCAGCCCATGGTGTGAGAGCTGTGTCCCTGCAGCCCATGGTGTGAGAGCTGTGTCCCTGCAGCCCATGGTGTGAGAGCTGTGCCCCTGCAGCCCAGGGAGGTCCTTGGGGGAGCAGAGATCCACCTGCAGCCCCTGGAACACCCAGCACCAGAGCAGGTGAGCCCTGAAGGAAGCTGCAGTGCAGGAGAGCCTGCACTAGAGCAGGGTCCTGCCAGGAACTGTGTCCCCATAGAGTGAGGAGCCCACACTGGAGCAGGTTTGCTGGCAGAACTTGTGACCCCATGGGGAACCCACTCTGGAGCTGGCTGTGAAAGACTGAATCCTGTGGGAGAGACCCCAGCCAGGGACCACACCCTGGGGCAGGGGAAGAGCATGAGGAGGAATGTGCTCCAGAAACAAAGTGTTGTGAGCTAACCACAACTTCCTTTCCTGCTCAGGAAATGAAGTAGAAGAGCTGGGAGTGAAGGCGTTTTTAGATTTATTCTTATTTTTCATTGCCTTACTTTTTTTTAGTGGAAACAAATGAAATAATTTCTCTAAGTCAAGTCTGCTTTGCCCATGATGGTAATTGCTGAGCGATCTCTCCCTGTCTTTACCTCGACTCATGAGCTTTTGTTGTGTTTTCCTCTCTTTGTACTGTTGAAAAAGAGAAGTGATAGAGTGGCTTGGTGGCCACCTGGGCCCAGCCATAATCATCCCACTTAGGTGTTTTATAATGCAGCACAATGTCTTCAATGTACTTAATGGTGGGTGTAGCTCTATCCTCTGTGCAAAACTGAGTACTATGGCTCCTAGAAATGTCTTGTTTGGTACAGAATGTACTGCACTGTCTCCAGTCTCTGATAAAGGGTTTACTAGGATATTTTTTCTGTTGTAAAGTAAATGGAATTTAGAACATATTACCAGTTATACTTTAGTGAAACTATCTGCTTCATTGCCTCCTGGATGATTATATTTTCCCTGTGGTAGTTTCCAGAGACCTGAATCTGACTAAGAGACTGCTGTATTACACTGTGTTATGTAGGGTGACATTTCCTACTGAGAGGAGATGACATTTAAAGATCCCAGTCCTGTAGAAATTTACAATTGTTCTTGTTTTTTAGACCACTTAAGTGGGAATAACTTTGAAAAGTTAAAAAGGTGGAAAAGGCCCTGAGGAACAGAGGCTACTTCAGTAATAATTGAATAAAAGTTCTAAAGTTGGAGCAGACAGTAACCTAGAGCAACAGATTGCCAGTAGGGGTAAAATAATTGTTCTGTGTCTGACTAACCTCAAACTATGGAGCTGCTATTATTTGAAAGAGGGCTTGAGTTGTGGGGTGGTAAAGCATTCTAGATATACCAGGGCAGTATTTGAGAATCACTGCAAGAAATTCTCTTGCTGCAAAAGCCCAAAATTATCAAAATTGCCTAATACTTCTGAGACCTTGGGAATTATATGGGTTTCCATGGGGAGATATCACCAAGTCCTTTTCCACACTATCATTTTATAGTACTTTTTCCATAATTAGCTGCCATAGAAAACTCTTAAAAGATTTTTCTAAATACTTGATTGTGCCTTTAATCTTGCACTTCTGTCAGTTTCCCTCACAATTTTAATGTCACACCAGACATGAGAATGAGAGAAAAACTTTATCTACTACTGTATTTTGACAATCTAAAATATGTAATTTTTCATTATATATGTAGATGCCAACATCTCATGTCTGCTACCTTAGGATGTATTAAGCTCAGAAAACAGAAATATTTCCAGAGCTGCAAAGGTTTGATACATCTGTGATCAGCCCTCATGGTTCATGGGATACCAGATGTGAAGTCTGTCCTCCATCCAAGTCATTGCCTCTGTTACAATGCCTGCTAGTAATCTGTAATTAGTTATTGAGAGAATTTGGGTAGTATTTTCAAAACCAAAGTATGACTAGAAAAGTGCCATCAAGTTCTTCTGTACTGTCTGTCCTGGATTAAGAGACTGATTGAGTCTTAATTTCTTTCTGATTTGAGTGTCTTCTGAACTGAAAACTGTTGCTGCTACCAGCTCAGTATGTTACACTGGACATTCTCAGTCTAACCTGTCTTACAGGAACTCTCAGATGAGAGGACACAAGTGTTTTTGTAGAAAGGATTATTGGAAAGAGAAATCTAAGGCAGTGACAGCCAAGTTTGGTCTTTGTCATGCTTCCTCGGGTTGACTATTGGCCCCTCAGTATTCAATATTTGTGTTAATTGGTGAGATTTCTGGAAGAAAAAAAATGAATTAGCTATCTTTTTCATTCTAGAATGTGTATTACCATATAAAGAATAGATATTTCATTTACTATATTCTGACTTCATCTGTGCATGCTGACACTCACAGATTCCCTAAAAGTTCTTGTTATAGCAAAAGGTGACCATACAAGTAAGAAATTGCTATATGTCATTGGCATGTAATAGATCACATGAAACATATCTGGTTGCCTACATAGCACTGAAAATTACTTGGTGTTTTATTTTAGTCACATTTATTTTTTTATTGTTAGGTTATATATTGACAGGAAAGAATTCCCTTATGTAGCGGATAGTACAATACTTGCTGAAATCATGGGTAAAAGCTTGTAAAATTTGTGTTGGATTAACTTCTTATCAAGAGCAGTATAAGACAGATTTTCTTGGGTTGGGTAGGCATTCCTTTTGACCCAGTGATAATTCACTGTTTATGACTCTTCTCTGAGCAAAGGAGTAAAATGAGTTTGATAAAAACATGTTAAGCCTCAAGTAGAAGTGGGTTCAAACATCAAAATTCTGAAATATATTAGAAGAATTACCACTGACACATTACTTCATAGCTAGGATGGCCAGAGATTAATTAGGTATGAATCTGTGTGTACTATATATTTCAAGTAGCTTTTTGATTTAGCAAAGTTTAAAGACAAATATCTAAAAAGCACTAGTGTAGACACTGTTTCCAATAAACATCCAGTGAATAAGTTTTGGTAAGGGCAGTCTCCTTGTGACTTACCAATGAGACGTGGAACTTTTATGTATTTTTTATTTTCAGAGCTGGCAAAGAACCAAGGTTTTAGTTTATTCTGTGCTACAATAGGCGTCCTATATGCATGGCACTTGCAATTCTTCCTGAAGCCTTTGCTGAGCTCTTATATGTTCTGCTGCTTTTTACAGCTCCTAGGCCTTTGAAGGCACAAAATATAGAATAAACTACAGCAGAAGCATGAGTCAGCTGTAGTGATGTGTTTGAAGAAAAGGTTTGTTGACAACCAGAACAAATGGCCACATCAGTCTTGGCATTTTATATCAGCTCAAGAGCATTGAGTTCCAAAGCCTTACAAATTGGGCAAGGCTAAGTATACTGGTTGTCATGACCACCATTTTGGACAGTGTTCATTGTTCCCTGACAGATATTGATAAAGCAGCAGGAGACCATCTTATTAATATTAATTTTAATGGCTTTGCAGATCTTAGCACACCTTATGCAGTGTTGTAGAGACTGGGGACTGTGTGTTGAGCTCAATCCCGCTCTTGTGAAAACCTGTGTAGGAAATGGGTACTTTGAATGTAAAATTCTATTATTGTTATTTTTCCTATCACATTTTTTAATGGTGCTTATATATTGGAAATTTTCATAGGATTTTCCTTCTAATTCCAGTTGTGGTGCCTTTGTTTGTTTGATAGACTGTTAATTTTATGTATCTTTCCTCCTGTTAAAGAACAGGTAATCTTTAAGGTCAGGCGAATGACTGTGGCTTATTATCTAGAAGATGTTCCCCCCTTGGGGGTATTAATAAAAATATATAGAATCTATATTTTCTGAATTCTTGCTTGAAAAATTCTGTAAGTACAGTAGATTCTACAGCATTATTCCTATACTTAGGTGGTTAAAACAGTTTCACCGGTTCCCCAGATGAAATTCCCAATTCCTAATGAGCAAAAGTCATTCTCCTCCCTTGCTCTTCTAGCCACAGTGATTTTATATTCCTGGCTGACCATAGTCCAATTTCAACAGAAAATAGGGTTATGTCCTACATGGATTTTAATCCCTCCAGGCAAGAATTTCACCTTCTCCTGAGGGCAGTGCTCCAGCCAGTCAGCTCTTGTGGGAAAGGTGAGCAGTCCCACCATTACCTACAGGTTTGTGTTGTGAAAATCAAGGTACCAAATCATCTTAGCATTCTGCACCACACACACACACACACACACACACACACACACACCCCCCTTAGAGCCATGGGCAGCTGGGGACCTGAGCTCCTGAGCTGGGGACAGTGCAGCAGCTCCTTAACCCTGTGCCTGCTGTAGCCTCCTGGCTAACAGTTCAGCTGTCTGATTTTCTGCACTGGCTGAAAGGGCGAAGTCTCAAGAATGGGAATTTCTCTTTAAACTTGAGATGTCTTTTCTCTCACGTACTCATCAGTCACGCCCTTCTATTGGTGGATGTAGTTTGTATTTATGCCTTTAGA
Organism: Thryothorus ludovicianus; assembly: GCA_013397245.1. Lineage (NCBI taxonomy): Eukaryota > Metazoa > Chordata > Aves > Passeriformes > Certhiidae > Thryothorus > Thryothorus ludovicianus. The sequence goes on along the minus strand of VZTB01005683.1, from coordinate 569,443 downwards.
TTTTGTAGTATATAAAGTATTTAAAAGAAAGTAATGGGTAAAGGGAATCTTTAAATTTCACTTTAATGAAACCTACTGTTTTTCCCATCTCTTCCTACTGCCAATGGCATCTGTGGCCTCTTATAACCTTGTTTACTTCTTATTTTGACAAGTGCTCTCTGCTTTGCCAATCAGCTTCTTTTTAGCTGTCTGCTTTTTCAGTTTAATGAAAAGTCAGCCTGCTATGTGGAGATCATTAAATCTGTTCTTTCTTGTGTTTCTTCTTCCCCCACTCCCCCCATTTCTTTGACATGAGAGAACTCTGCAGAAGGTTTTTGCAAAAGCATCAAAACTTCAACTAATTTATTTACTTGTTTATAGAAATTCAAATAAAAAGAATATGTTATATATGGTAGCTGAAAATGATCCTAATGATAAAGAAACGTATGCAGACGTCTCCCCCTCCCAATGTGCTTTCAAGACTCTGTAGTCTGTGAACTTGATGGTTGCCAAGGTGAATGTTTGTCACCTTCTATGTAATTTTTTTCCCTTCTTTGATTTTATATGTTTTTTTTTAGCTGTAAACTTTTGCATCTTCTCTGTCATAGACATCTTGGGAATCAACATAACCCTTTGATGACTTTCGGTCTGCTCTTTAAAATTCAATTTTTTTGCATTAATGGTAATTTCTTAAGTGACTATGAATATTAAGTCCTGTAACAAGCCACCTGTAAGAATAGCTACGTTAATCCAAAATTATGTCTTTATTTACTTCTTAAGTTGTATTTATTTTTTGCTTCCTTAACTAAATTCTATTTCTAACACTTTGAACTCTATAGTAATATGACATATACAGGGAAAGGCAAATTTAATTGTCTTGACATAGATTGCTGGGCTCAACTTTAAGGGCTCTGGCAACTCAGCTCATTTTGACTCCAACATAAGCTGGGAGCACAAGCTGTCATTTAGGACTGCAGTCCCACATCCCAGGCAGCTGAGTATCTCTACTGAGTGTTCATGTTATTTGAGACACATTTAAAACCTGATCTTATGAGCACCAGGGAGTCAACAGGAAACTTTAATGAAAATTGAGTGCCCAGAGATGTAGAAGTAAACATATATAGGATATGCAGGATTAGAGCGTTGCTGGTGGAATCTGGAATGCAGAGAATATTTCTCTGCATGTTTTAAAGGATCCAAACCTTCTGACAAATACTGCTTTTAACCTTTGTCCATGGAAAAGGCTTCCTAGGCTTTGGGATGAGACAGAAATTGCAGGAAAGTAAGTTAGGTAGTAACATAATGTGTAATTTATCACAGGGTGAGAAATGTAGAATTTAGGGAAATTAGAATGGTAAGTAGATGGAGACAAGATGGTGGATCCTTGTTTTTAGGTTTCTTCCTTCTTCTCCAGCTACTCCATATTCTGCAGTGTTAGGGTCACAAAATGATTGGTTAGAATTTGCGGTGTTACATGAATAGAAGTTTAGTTAGTTATTGGTAGAAAAGCAGAAATAATGTACATTTGTTGTGATAATTGGGTGAATTATCTTTAAGAGTACTTTTAATCTGTGTGTTAGAGACTTTTTTAGCTTTTAGGCTAGAGGCTAGAGGCTTTTGGGCTCTTTGGTGTCCTTTCTCCTTCATGCTAGGCTGGTATAAACCTGCAGAAATTGTAGCTAAGAAAAGAATAAACAACAAGAAGAACAAGATCAACGGAGAGTCCATTTCATTTTTTACTTAACAAGGACTTTAAAGATTAGTCTCCCCTAGCAAGAGAGAAAAATGTAGGAGTTAATAGAACTTTTACACGTTGCAAGTCACAAGGGAGATTTTGAGTATCTATTAAATTCTGATTTTTTTGCTATTTTTTTGCCATGATTTACTTAAAAAGTTACTGTACTATACAGAGGTGCAAGCTGAAATTTCTCCAAGAAAGTACAATTCAGCTGAAATTTGAATTCTCTAAATTCAAAATCTTTCATTTTATTATTTTTACATATGCCTCTTTTTATCATGGGAAATGTAATTAGCAGTCTGTGTTGGTTGAAATGTGATTGTTTGTCATATCAAACCTAAATGATTCATTTTGGGCCAGGTGTCTGCCTCATAAATTCTAGATGTGTTTCTTGAAATATATTTTCCTGATTGATTTGATTGAGACCCAGATTTGAAATTCACATTTTCACATCTAAGGTAATATTCTTATCTCTGCAGCTCTTGTCTGCTCGAGGACAAAAGAAGGATTCTGCCTTTCCTTCCTCCACTTTTACTTTCATTTCTTACCTTGTTAAAGACAGAACAGGTATTATCAAATTGAATTTAATATTGCATAAAATCACATTTTCCATTGGTAGTTTGACAAGCAACACATGATCTGCATTTCCTACTTACCTGAACTCTTCATCCACTGGCTTTGGCAACTACACAAGGAATGCAACACAAAGTGGAGTTAACTCTTAGATTTTTTTTCCAGAGAAAAATCCAGGTTCAGCCTGTCTATGCTGACTTTTACTCTTGAGCCATCAGCACATACCAAAGCCTTCAAGCTGTCCCGTTTTTGTAGGCTCAGGCAATATTTGTTTACTACAAACCTTTATGATATGAACACAAATGAACGTAGTGTTTCAGTGCTACCTTTTTTTTTTTTAAAAAAAACAAATCTATCCAGTGAAAAGGGAATTCATTAACAGTTTAAGGTGATTTTTTGTTTGTTTGATTAGGAGTTTGTCCCATGCTTTGCTTTTCTGCCTGTAAGAAACAATTGGGTACTGAGACAGTGCAGATCAATCTTCTCAAGACAGCATGAACAGAAATGAAGCTTAAACTTGATTTTATTCTTGTCATGCTTATACATCTCCAGCATGCCTGCACTGTTCCTATGGCACTTTCAAGCAAGCTTATACTTGTGCCCCTTTTTACCCATGGCACAAGGGTACATAGCTGGGGTTTGAGATGGTCTTATAAAGTTTTAGACACCCACATTTCTTACCTCAAAGTCTCAATGGGAAAAAAGGATTCAATGGAGAGTAGTAGAACTTTCATGTGCTACAAATCACTTCTTGGTGTCTGGTTACCTGGATCTTTTTCTTTTGCTATGTTTTAGACTACATAAGGTTAAAAAGCAAAGGGTTGTTTCTCTCTTCATCACCTGAAGGTCTGTCAAACCTCCTTTCTCATTACTTTCTGAAGCAGAAGAGGAAATAAGGTTTTCTTGTTTTCTTTCTACTTTTTTTTTTCTCTTGAAATATTTTTCCTGTTCTTCCAAATTTTGATTTCTGGGGATAAATGATAAATGAAGAAATCACTGCTAAGTTCTTCAGAAATAGATTAAGATGCACTAAAGTACTTTTAAACATCGCCTTCCTCTCTACATAAACAGTGCTACACCACCTAAAAGCCTGTCTCATCAAGTCAGAGAAGGCTGAACACAGATGTTTAGGAGCCATGGGAAAAGTGACTGTGCTGGTCTGGGGTAAAGAGCAGTCCAGGTGACTGACCAGGTGAGTGACTTAGTGCCAGGATAGATGGCGTTGAGTTCTTTGTGCCTGACACAAGACTCATTACTAGTGGGAAATAATTCCCAACTCATTACTAGTGGACTATAATTCCCAACTAACAAGGAGAGAGCAAAGGGAAAAGTTGAAATGGAAACTTCGCAGAACTGACTGACTACAGCCAGTATTTTACTATCATCGCTTTACAAGGAATGTGTACTTGCAAATGCAGGAACCATGACCCCCACCGTGGGAGGCTCACAGAATTCAACCATTCCCACTCCTGAACAAAAATTTCAAAACAACCCTGTGGTTACCAGACATGGCTTGAGAAACAGCACAAGATAAACAGGCAAGTCTGTGTATGTTGCCACCAGTGCTTTCAGGCATTATTTAAAATTTCACTGTGAGTTACCAATAGGCTTTTTTTTTTTTTTCATTTTTAATTGGGAATGTGTTTGGCATTTCTCCAGGTCTACAGATGATAAGATTTGTCCTCCGCCCTTTCATTATTTAATTAGTAAGATGCTCACGCCAGTCTGTTTCTCAGACTCCTACATAGTACTGAAGTATTTGAGGTACAGCTCTGGAAGGAAATTGTGTGCATGTTTTTTAAATGTTCCTCTGTGAATAAAAGCTTTAGTCTAATGGGATTCTACATTCCAGTGTAAAAGGTGAATTCATTAAGTCTAATTAGGGGTTGACATTTGTGTAATCCTCTAAAATTCTTATGGTTTCGATGCCCAAGAGATGCCAAAAAAAAAAAAAAAAAGGATATTCCTAAAAGTGTCATTTGTACTTCCATTGTTACCCAGGCCTGTCATTTTTTTCCTGAGCTGTATATTTAGTGTAACTAAATAAAATTAAATAAATCAGAGCTACTCTAGACATTGTGTACTATGAAACTGTCATGGTAGAATAGTTCTCACCTGTTCTGGTTTGAAAAGCAAACCCAGTGAGACACTATAAGTCAGAAATACAATTTATTAGGAAAAGGGAAAATAAAACAAAAGAAGAAACAAAATACATGCAATAAAGAAAAAGAAAATCACTGACAGAGTCAGAATACAACCTGAGACCCTGTGGGTCAGGGTGTTGGCAGCAGTCCAGTTGCAATGGTGGCTGCAGCCCTCCTGGAGTAGCAGCTGTGGCTCTTTTGAAGCAGTGGAGAAAGGTGCAGCCCTCCACTGAAGGTCCAGTGGTGATAGATGGGCCTGTTCTTCCTCTGGGAGTTCAGTGGAAAAGGCTGCCTTGATGTTCCAAGTCTCAGGTTTTATCCAGGTACTGGGGTTCGGCTCCTCCCCCTGGAAGGAGCATTTCTCAATGGGATGATGGAAGTTTATCAGTGGACTCAATGGCCCATGAGCAGAAGACCTATCCCTGGAGGGAGGATGGGCCATGGAGGAGATAAGGAAGCTGCTCTTGATGGTTTCTTATCAGCTGGCTTATCAACAGAAGATCACATCACTACCCCCTATCCCAGTTCCAATGGATGGTAATAGAATAACACACCCATGATTATATTTTACACTGCAACCCAAGACATGCCCCAAACAAGAAGTGAATTGCTAGGAGCAGGAATGAACTGAGTGAGAAGGGAGATGGTCTAAGATCTAAGATCTTCTTCCCCATTTGCACAGCCTGATGTGGAGCATGTTTTGTCTGATTAAAGTGTCTGTTCTTTTCTTCTCTGTCTGCATCATATTTGCATCCTGCTCTTGGGGAGGGACAGACACTGACATCTCCTGATATCCTGAATACTCTGACACTCCTCTAGCCAAATTAGCAAGGATAAGGGATAATTTAACACAAAATATGAACTTTTGGGATATATGCACTTCAACATAGACGCTGTTTCAGATTCTCATCACTGGCACAAGGAATGTACCACACCTTGAATCCTGGCTTAGTCTGAGCAGCTCTGTGGTTGGAAGAGAAAAGCCTAAAATGCTTGTATTTCATACCCACAGTTATTTCCTGCAGCAATTCCAAAGGTGATAATAAGGCAGACAACTCAGAAACATTTTAAATCCTAAATCACGCCCTAAGAAATAATCCAATTAGGTTTTAGTACTAATGTGGGCTTGGGTACTTTTTTATTATTTTATGGGTTTGAGTCTTCAAAATTAATTCTTGTAATATATTCCAGCTTTTACCCTTGAGACTGTATATTAAAAATTCCTCTTTATTTTTAATTGAGCATATGATTTCAGTTAATAGCCCACCTCTTGAAGTAATGTAAGGAGCATTTTCAAATGCCATATGACTTAAAATGAACATGATGATTGGGAAAAAAAATCAAGACAAACTACTTGAAGCAAAATCTAGTCAGCTGCTGGAACTCTAGTTCTATGCTTCAGTGAGAATAATGGGAAAGGAAGAGGACCCTAATTACTTTAAAAATGTAATTTTGTTAATTTATGAGAATGGTTGAGTTGTGTAAAGCGTCAGTTTAGCTCTTTCTTGTTCCAGGCATTACTGGATTTACATAGAATAGTACAGGAGCATTGTTTATTTTCTGCAGAGAATTTGAAAAAGGATTAAAACCCAGCTTAAAAAAAAAAATCCACATAATTGGAAATGAGTAAATCCTGCTAAAATTCCTGCTCTGATCTTCTGGTGTACTTGCTTATGGGAGTAGGCAGCAATGAAGGAAGGATTCTCTGTCTTGGAGCTGGGGAAGATTTTTTATCTTTAAGAAGAGTTTGAGGACCTGAAAGTTTTTATGATTTACATATTACTGACAACTGGCATGTATGAAAACATGCTTTAAATACCTGAATCCTCAGCTGAGTGGGCTGGTAGGCTAGAAAGTAATTGACCTACTCATATGAATAAGTGCTTCTTGGAAAGATAGTTGTTGAATTGAGCCCTTTGGGAGGCAGAAGTCACAGACTGAAAGCTAATGATGCTCTGAGCATTATTTGTTTTCTTGAGGTTGCAAGACAAATGCTCCGTATGTTTCCCAGGAAACCAGCTACCAGCAGTGACTGATTCCTGGCTTCAGATGCCCCAGCTGCCTAGTCACTGTCACCATGCTAAAATGCAAACATACTGAGTACAAAAAGGCTCCCAACATGTGGGAAGCACTGTAATTCCATAGAGAAAGATTAGTCATGTAGATCCTGTATTTCAGTTATCTTACCAAAAAAGAATAAACCCAATAAATAATTCCACACCAAAGCCCAGTATCTGCGCTTTCCTGTGTGTTTGGCTCAATTCAGAAATGAAACTGCATTCTGAGGACAACAAATCTGCCTCTCAAGCTACTGAGACTTGATCGTTAGAAGTTGTCTTTGATGTTTAAATGTCTCCAGTATCTGCACGCCTAAACACACGTATACAACATGCAAAACCCCTGTTCTGTTCTTGAGACAAAGAGACCCAAGTTGCCCTTTATTGGCTGGGGGTTCAAGCTGTCCTTAAAAGTAGCCCTTAGATTTCTTCAGCATGTGGTCTGGATCAGCACGGGTCAGTTCAAATTCCCAACGAATCCAGAAACCAGAATGGGTGTTTCTAGCATGGGGCTTGAAGATTAACTATCAGGGTGCTTAAAAGTTAAGGTGTAAACTAAAGTTTTGTTTGTTCACCCCAATCTTTTTGTGAAAGGGGGTAATGTTGGAGAGATAGTTCTGATGTGCAAACAGGGCTTGTTAATGAGACTTTTAAAGCTACTAATAGAACAGCACTATGAGGGCTGTTGTGAGGAAAATTGACTCCATCTCAGCCAGACCCAACGCAATGTAATATATGTGATTATATCCTAGCAATATCTCTGACTGTGTTCTCATTTTCTGTCTTATGCATCCCTGAAAATTATGCCAAAATTTAGTAACAAAGGGACAAAAAGTTCATGAGCATAAGAACTATTAGCTAATCTATCCATGTCCACATCTCACATGGAGCACATACTCCATATATTTTCACCAAAGCAAAAAGCCCTTGAGTGTCTTGGTGTTGAAGAAAAGCACTAATTCTCAATTTTTTTCAATTTTTAACTGAACTAGAATAAATCAGTGGAAGCTGCATGAAATTCTCTCTGGATAGCCATTTCTGACAACAGCTATATTGTAGTTTTATGGCAGTGGTTAAAGGAATTATATGAATCACTTCCCATAAAAATGTTTATGTTCACACTCTGTCATTGCAAAACTGGAGTTTTCATAACAGAAAAAATGTCAAGAATTTGCTTTGAATTTCAAAATTTAAAATAACCACCCATTCAGATAAATTATGCTTTAACTTTATAAAATATTTGAGTGTCATGTGAGGAGGGGACCTAAGCTTGGACAACTTTTTTGGAATGTATGTTTCCACTATTCAGAAAATATTTTCTCTTGTCTTTAAATATTTATTGAAATGTTGAACCTACGAGTGTTCATTCTTCACTGAAAATATTTTATTACGATCTAATATTTTATTAGACAGTATTTATTTTATTACTATGTAGTCTTTCAGTGATTGTGTTAAGGTTCAATTAAGAAGATTCTGTTCATGATTTTAAAAGTGCATAGATTCCCAGATAAAAGATGATGCATTAATATATTTAATTTTTTTTTATATTTCATTATTTTATTTCATTAAAAAGAAACATATCATGCTCCTTTACTCCCTTGGGAGTGGAGATGAATTACAGTTTAACCCAATATGTTGGATTTTAAAGAGAGTGTATCCATGCATTTATTTTGCACCTGTTCATTTCTGTATACAGAAAACAGTAATTAGATATAAAACTATAATAGTCACTGGTGCTAACTGATTGTTTTTTCTCTTGTCATTTAATTTTTCACACATATATGTCTAGTGCTCTTGTAAATGCATTAATTGCAAGACTCCATATTTATAATAAAGGGTTTTTTGAGTCTAGGTGTGCATTTGTACAAGGGGGAACTTTTCCAGGTTCAATTGCATGGACACGACTTTGCAGCTCCTTTTATAGATGGAATCAATGTTGATGCTGCCTAATTTCAGAAATCAAAGAAGGAGTTTTTGCTACATTGCTGGCATAGATTTATATAGGTTGTTGCAAGAAAAAAATGGGTAGAACTTCCAATGGGACCTTACTTGTTCTTTAATTACTGTGTCTGTTGCTCCTTAGAAAATTATTTATAGTAAGCTTGGGACTGTAAACTGGAAAAACGCATTACCTCTATTTGGTACATTCATTAAAGTTTTGCAAATGAGCATCAGGTTCACTATTGAGCAGAAATTGAAGTTGTCAGAGCAATGCACTTGAGAATTGGTTATGGAAAGTAAGACAATTTTATCTTTAATGAATATTATGCGATCATTGGCTTTGTGGTTCACATGGGACAGAGAAATCACCTTTAGTAGATTACACGGCTAAACCAATTTACATAATAACATCATATGCATTAAAAATACATTGCCCTTGTGGAGGCAGGGTTCAACTGTTGGAGAGATAAAAATAACTACTACAAACTGGCATTTCCCAGCTACACAGATCAATAGGGATCACAGAATTCTCTTGGACACCAGCTTTAGTAGATTTCAGCACTAAGCCAATTTCCTGAAACACATTATGCACTTTGAAAGAGTTTGGATTTTGAACCATACATGGCCCTCTCAGGATGTGAATTAAAATATATTTAATTCTATTAAAACTTTTTCTACTAGCTCAGATCACAAGGGATCATGTAATCATATGAAAATGGTCATTATGGAGGAAACTTGATTTGTAAACAAATATTCCTAAATATGTAGATACACTTGGGGAACACATATTCATTATATTAATATTTCTTCTCAGTAGTCAATTATGAGCTGTTTCCAGTATTCAAGTAAGTTATCATTGCCACAACTTTTATTAGACAATTTAAAGACATGTTTTAGTTGACAACCATCCTTCTTAAACAGGATGATCATTTGTGGACCATTGACAAGTCTGTTCCAAGAGGAATGAGTCCTGGAGTTGATCAAGGACTGGATTAATGAAATTATTTGGAATTCTTTATGTTTTCCTCTACAACATTTAGAAGTTATATGATTTAGTTCTTCCAAGAACCCTCAAGAACAGAATTAGAAGTGATCTACCCAGTTACCAGCAGAGGGGACAGGGGAGCAATCACAGACAAGTGTTCTTTAAGCCAACTGCTGACACAGAAGAAAGGGCTGTAGAAATATTCAGTTTTACTCTCCTTTCTACTGAACAGTTTTAAGAGCACTTTACTCATAAGCATCCTCCCCTCGCTGACTCTTATCTACCTCATGAGTAGACTTCAATTGCTCATGGCAAGACTTACACAGATCCTTTTAATAAAAAATTGTGAGTTAGGCTAAAATAAGAAATAGAAGTCTGCAGGATTTGAGCTCCGTTACACATCCCCCAAAAAGTTGAGCACAAAGGAATTTAGAAAATTTAAGAATAATTACTGGCAGATATAGGCTAACAAAGGAGCTGCTTGTGGTGCATTTTATCTGTATGCTGTTACTGACTCAGTACTGAGATTGTTGCTCGTTGAAGTCAGGCTGAGAATAAAGCCACTGTGGTCCAGGATTTTTCACAGAGACTGCAAGACACCATCACACTCGGGGGAAAATGAAAATGTTCCATAATTGCTCACACTATTCTGAAATAAAGTTTGTAAATAGATTTCAATATGTTTCTTCCTAGAAAGGTACTCCTTGGTGTACCTGTGCCAGTCCTGGATTCCTGGGACCCTATATTATTGCAAATCTGACTTATTTTGACCAAGCCATACTCAGGGTGTTACAATTTTCCCATTTGGGGTCCCCATCCCTCCAGTATTTCTGTACACGTTTATCTTAAACCAGTAGAGCAGGCTGTGAGTGTGAGTGACTGAGGCAGACATTGTACATTCCAACCTGCCTAAGGAATGGTGCCACTGGTACAGGGATGCTACAGAACAGGGTGGCCAAACTGCCCATTCAGAGCACCATTAATCAGAAATAAATTGTATCAGGGACACAGCAATGTTATGGGCACAGGCAGGCAATCTCTCTTGGACCTTGCTGGAGTGCAAAGGAAAATGGCATTCTTTAATGTCACTTAGTATATCAAGACAACATTGCTTATTAATGAAGTTCAGGTCAATTTACTAACCTCTTTAACATGGATCGATGACAGGTAGAAAATAATACCTAAGATGTAACTGTAGCAATACAGATTAAAAAGAAACAAAAAACAAACCCACCCTGCGATGAATTATTTCAAATATGATTTTAATAAAAAAAATAAATTAGTAATAACTTCAGATTGTTCAAAGAAGCGGACAGTTTTTCAACATGAGGAGTCTATGCAGTTTTTCAAAAAATCATGCCATGTAAAAAGCCCTTGTGACTGCTCTCTGTTCATTTGTTTAAAAATTCATAAACTAGAATTTCTTTCTCTTTGCTTATCAGCAATCACACTCCACACCTAGAATATTTTATACCTTGCTGCAGAAATGGAAAATAACACACAAAAGCTTGTATTTATAATGGAAAAAAAAAAACAAACCAAAAGCCAGAGTGGAAAGGGAATTGGCTAGTTTAATTGCGTATCAAGGTCAGAAATAATATTTTGAGTATGGTTTCACCCAATTATGCAGCACTATGAATGTGGGTATGTTTGTGTCAGTATTTGCACTTATTTATGTTTTTTGTCGAATAGTACCAGCAGTGCAAACCTCTTTATATGTGAAATCTAAGGGGAAATATTACTTCAAGTTTTTTACAGAGTATTTGTTCATCTGTTCGTTGAAGTATGTGGGTTTGGGGGTTTGTTTTCATCAAATTCATCAGCAATTTTATTGGGTTTTTTTACCTGATGATTGAACAAGCTAGTCAGCTGTCATTCCTACACTATCAGTACAAGTGTAATCAAACCTTGAATGCTTTTTAGCACTTTTATACAAAAGATGGAAAGAATTTTGAATTAAATGTGCAGTCAGTAGTAAATTCATAATATGATTTTCTACTGCTCATGCCCAGTCTGTCTTGCAAAATGCTGTTGTCAAAGAAATGTTATCTGAAGTCAAGCAAATGCAAGATTTCCTTCAGATTTATCCCAGCTATGAAGTTTGAAACAGTTTGGAGATATTTCTTTGAAATAATAATCTATCAAACTATTTATACATGTCCTAGATTTTCTAGCAGTGTTCATGGTACATAAATAAATGACTGGCATTTGTATGCTAACAAGCTAGAAAGCTAAATGTTCATTAATCAAGGAAATATGACACAACTCTTTGTCTTTCAAATCAAAGAAATGAAACGTGAACTCCAGAAAGTAAATTTTAGGAAATGAAAGGCTACACAAAGAGAACAGTGGTGAAAGATTTGTTGTTAGCTTAATATTGTATTTGAAAGCAGCCTGGTCATACAAAGTGTGATGGATTACTGGACTGCTCTCTACTTTATTATCTTCCTGTTTGATACCTGTGATCTGTGACCTGTACTGAGCAATGAGGGAGGTTTTTGATTAGATAAAAATCTCCCACACTGTGATATATACCTGCAACATTATAGTTTGCAGGGAATCATTAAAGGATTTTTTGTCCTCTTCTAAAATTAGACTTTCCCAGAGCTGTTGTTTGGGTTCAGGCTCTGGAAAACTGCACAATCTTCTGTTGCTTCAGTCAGAGGCTGTGTGATTCTTTTCTTGCAACACCAAAACATATCACAACTTATATTAGCTTTCCCATTTTTGAAAATGTCAGTAGACAATATTTAGTTAAATATTTTAAATACATTTAAATAAAGAAATACTTCAAGGGTGATTTTTCATAAAGGCAGAGACAGGTATTCTCATCCTAACAAGCCTGCCCTAGATTTTTCCACCTGCTATATTAGTCCAAGATGTGATTTATTTTATTTTCCTTGAGCTCCCCAACTGACAAGGGGTCTGTGCCAAGATAGACTTTTGCCTCAACGCTCTGTTAGAGGATTGAGGAAAATAATTGGCTCAAAGACATGGGCAGGAAGAATTGAGACATCATCTGGCAAGCCCATTAAAACGTCAGGCATTATCTCCCCTAAGTGTCAGGAGAAGGCTGAAAGGTAACCTTCAATCTGTTAATCATTAATTCCAGAGAACAGGTGCCCCGTTGTGCCCTAGCAGGTGGGTGTGGGAGCGTGGCTGGCCGCTCGGCTCCGGCCGGCCCCGCTCGGGGCTGCCCCGCGCTCCCGGTCGGCTGCAGGGAGAACGGCTCCTGAGACATGTTTGTACCGACTGCAGGGATGAAAATTAATCATTGAGGCTCCTGAAAGACTAGAAGAGGTGTTTGTGGCGGCTGGAAGTTTAGCAGGATGAAGAAAAAGGGGGGGTGGGAAGGAGCAGCACAGGCACAAAAAGACAATTCTAAGCAGAGAGATGATTAAAAAGGAAAGAGAGGAGCCTGGGAATACAGGAAATCCAGGACTAGGTGAGCTGAAGACTTAAGAAACTGCTAGAAAGGCAGTAAAAATGAGTAGGGAAATGCTGCAAAGGAATGTGAAAAGTAAAGTCAGACTACTAAGAAAAAAAAAAAAAGGAAGAATCAGGAAATGGTAGAATCAAACTTAGTGAGCCAGCTCCCAGCTTTTGGCCACATAAACCCAATACACTAACACCAGCCTTCTACCTGCTCTCTCCAGTACTTCTATGTTCATTTTAAGTCCTCTTTTCTCCCTTTTCTTTCCCTGCTCCAGAGCCTCCCATGTCTTAGCGCCCATGTCTCCATGCACTTCTCCATAATGTTTGAGCCTGCACTGCTTCGTTCTGTATTTTACACTGGCACTGTACCTCTAGATCCTTGCTCTCTTGGAAAGAGGATAGTGCTGGTAGACACTGTAATGATTCTATTGCATGGCAGGAGCCACGCACTTAGAGGGGGATGTTCACCAAAAGAACTGGGAGAAGTTTTCTGTGGACATTGGAGCTGATGATTTATTGCTATAGAGAAGGAAATACAGAACAAAACAGCATTTCTTTACCAGTTTCCATGTTTTTGTTTTCTGACAACAATTGAAACTGAATGCCCATACTTCCCTTATTAGTCAGGTGATAGAATAGCTATCAATATCAGACTTGGAGTGAGCCATGCTGCATCAAATGCACCAGGGAGTGATTCCTTTGACCTGGGGAATGGGAAGCACTTTAAAAGGCAGGAATACTATATCTGATGCAGGAAGACCTGATGTAGTGTGACCTCTTAGTGACCCACAGGTTTTCTCTGAAAAGAACAAGTGACTAGAAAGGCCTCTTGTATTTTCCCAAAACAGACAGTTAAAGCAAATGTCTATAAAGCATGTGTTCATATTTCAAGCTCAGTTTGTATTTCTAAAATCTATTGCATTCTAAATTTGGAATTTGCTTCCAAGGCCGGGAGGTTTACTCGATCCTAAAACCTCATTATCCCCTCCCCTTCATGACACCTTTTCCTTAGTACTTCTATTCCTCCACTGTTTCAATTTGCAGCAGAAAAGGAAACAAACAGCACAAAAAGGGTGTTTGCCACTATCAAGAGCCATTGCCTTTAGGTAATCTAGGAGAATCTGCCCATTGTGAGCAGCTGGGCCGAGCTGGGGGGAATGAAGATCCATGTATTGCAGTGTCCTGAGACACAGAATTTAAACACTATGCTCCAGAGCAGTGAAGCTTTAATAAACTCCAAACATTGTTAGCAAGCTTGGGAAATTCAGGATACTGAATGTTAAATACGAAGGAGAACAAGAAGGCAACTGATGCTAGTGTGTGTAAAAATGTCACATGAAACCTCCAAATTCTTGGCAGCTGTGGTATTCATCATTGTGTCAATACTGCAAAAATTATACCTGTTGTGGATGCTTTCTTTCACTGTCACTTAAAAAATAAAAAAACATTGTTTCACTGGCAAGATTTTACACTAAACTCTATTCAAAGGTTGACACAGTATTCTAAGAAAAATATACATTATAATATTTTTCTGGTGACAGTCTGTTTTCACAGAAAATATTTGTTATTATATTCTGGTATAGTTCAGCCACATTTTGATTGAAATGGGGCAAAAGGTTGATGGGCTTTGTCTGCTATGATTATAACGATGCTGCTGTGTTGTGAATTCTATTTTGGGCAGATTTCCAAAGATGAAATGATAATTCTGTCCACCTCTATTTATGCTGTAAAAAGAAAGGGAAACATTTATTAAAAAAAAAAAAAAAGCCATATAACTATACTATATATACAAATTCCAGCAAGCAGTGATTTGCAGAAAAGCAGTGCTCTGAAAAGATTTGTTGTACATGTATATGAAAAACAATTGATCATTCTTCTTACACTTCACCTTGTTTCTCAGTGATATGCATGAAATTATTTCTATTCTATAGAACACGACAACCTCTTAAGGTTATAAAAAGCACCAGTGTCTTGGCCTGCTACAACCAATATTTTAGAAAAATGAACTTGTTTTAGCAGGGTAAGATTTACTGGCATTTTGGAACTTTTGGTACATTTGCAGTGCTTCTGAGTAGTTGTCATGGACACGTGAGCAAAGTCAGAATAAGAGAAACTGACTCTCCCCATAAACTTTCTATTTGATGATTTCATCTGATGAAATATTTTATTCACTATATTTTCTTAACTAACTTTCTGATCTGGAGTTTACACAGAAAAGGATTAAATGATTTGGAGTCTACAAAAACTCCAAAACACAGAATTAAGAAATTCCTTCCTTCAGCCCATAATGTAGCAGGGTTCTTGTGGGTTTGAATATTGTACATTTGGACACTACCTTTTGCATTGTTTTCTGGATCAAACAAGTCTAGGCAGGCTGTACACATTAGTTCTCTAAAAGTTAATCATATGAGGTCTCCAAGACAACTCTCAAATTATCATTTCCAAATACTGTCCATGCATCTCAGCAGTTCCTTGATTGCTTGCACTTCCTCTAACCATATGCCACAATCACTGGAAAACTTTCTTCCTTTGAACAAGGATTGACAGCATATTTCTAAGAGTTTTGTGACGCAGAAATTTGACATATAGGTGTAGAAATGAGGTATATTAGGCTGATAAATCAGAATTTCATTATTTCATTTTGTAGGGATTTGGATTGGGACAAATCCCCAAAAAATGAGTGATAATCAATGTCTGCTAAGATGTACTCACCTTTTATTTTGTCATGACATTACATGACAAAGAAAGTATTATAGTATTTCATTATTCCATGCAACATGTACTACAAAGACTTACTGCTTTGATTGCTGCCCTTTCTGTGTGTGACTCACAATTCTTTCAAAAAATGGTTCAGAGCATGCCCACACCACTTTTCCAGAGAAAATCTAAGGGCAAAAGGTCCTAGCTGTAAATTCTAGATCTGACAGCTGAGACTTACAAACCTTCATATTTTTAACTTTCATGAGTCAAAACAAAAGAGTAAGACCCATGGTCCAGCCAGGCCTGTAGCCTCTCCAAATCAGTGCTACTACAGGACACTACTTAGGACAGCATGTGTGACTGGCCACAGCCTGTGGCTTTGCCTGCACCTTCCCAGCCAAAGTTTTCCAACCAAACCAACTATGAGTCTCTTGCTGGGATTTTTTTCTCTTCTTTTAGTCAAAGTAGCATGTTCTTACACACACATTTGGGTGACACTTTGCTGTTAAGGGGAAAAATTCTTCAGAATTTCAATAAAGTTTTAGCACTGAATTCTTCTACTATAATGGAATCAAAACAAGAACCTGGCTAAAATTCTGTGGCTGGTTGACTCATGCAGTTAGGAGTGCTAGAAAAGCTCTCAAAGGTATTCTGTCCAGAGAACTGGCATTGGCTTTAATAGGACTCCCTTGCAAGTTGGATTAAATGATCAGCACCCTAACAGCTGTTTCCAGAGTGGGCCACAGTAGAATTGAAAAGCAAAGCACAGAGCTTCTGAATTGGCCATGCTTCACACTTTTCAGGGATAGCAAGAGGAGAAAATATCGTTGGTAAAGTAAACATGTAAGTGCTAATTTTATTTTTAATTGAGAAAGTTTTTAATTTGTTTGTTAGGGTTTTTCCCATTTTTGTTTGTTAATTGCTGCAGATATGTACTAAAGACTCACTTAAAGCATGGTCACAATGCGAATACAGAGTTTTAGGGTTTATTCTATGCCTGATCCTCCAGTCTTTCAAGAAGTCCATGAAGTAAATATACTTTGTTACTGTCTTGTTCCCTGCTGCCATGACCCTGCAGGAGGCAGGATCGCTGTTCTGCTTTCCTGTGCACACCAGCAGACCCGCTCTGGTCTGACAAGATTGATACGCTCCCGAAACTGGAGTAGCAACAGCACCATCATTTTTCTGTATGTTCAGGCATCCTGTTAAACATTTATTTCTGCCTTTCTCACCTGCTATCTCTGTTGGGCAAGGCACATCTGGAGCCCCTGCTGGGCTTTGTTAGTGCACAAAATTATGCACAAAAGTGCACAAAAGATGAAACTTTTAATCTCTTTTTCAGAAAGTGGCCATGTTTATCCTAGTGAAATCAGTTAGATAAATAGGTTGTTCACTACTGATCACAACAAATGTGGATTTGATGTTGAGCACACCAAACTTCTTCTCCCTCTGAGATGCATTTGGTTCTGTACCTCACAAGTCTTGAATTTCTGTATTAAAAAATCAGTCACCATGTACAGTTGTCATTGCATGTTTCAGTGAACCTTGTGCTGCCTCTAATGGCACATCTGTTTCAGGATTTGTCCACTATGTGTAGAGGCATACTGTAGATCTATCACTGTAGAGATTTTAAGCCTAAATTAGATTAAATAATCTGTTGTAAATAATCTGGCTAGTTTAAAAAAAAATGCTCAAAACCACCACTGTAGTTACGTAAGTAAAATATAGTGAAGCAGTTAAGCACTCAGAACAGTTTAAGATTCAGAATACAGAAAACATGCAGTTTGGGAAAGTTAATGAGGAAAAAAAGGAAAAAAAATTGAGATCTCATTTTCAATATACTGCTGTCCTGTTAAGGAAGAACAATGAGACCATGGCCATAGACACCTTAATTACCCCCCAGGTACATATTATGGTGATGACCTGTGTCCATGCTCACAGAATACAATGGTATATTGCTGTCTTTTGGTAAGACACAGTTTTGTTTCTTGTAGATGTGTTGTTATAGCCACATACAATTAATGAAGTTTTCTGAGGATGGGTAGTCTTACCCATACATGCTGTAAAGGGAAACAAAACCTTATTTCTGCCTTTAGCCCCTCCTGGCTCATCCACTTCCCCACTGCTTGAGAAAACTGCCCTGTTTTGTTCTGTATTGCATTCATTGTTGTGAGGGAAGACAGACAGCTATGGCTCATGGAATCCTTTTCCAAACAGACTAGTAGATAGAAAATAACATGCACAATGAAGCCGTTATTCTTCAAACATATAATAATAATAATTATAATAATAACAAAACTCACAGTTGTTTTACCCACTTTCTGCTCCCCTCCAGTTCTCCTGTGTCTCCAGGCTACTGGAAGGACCCACAGGTCTGAAGTTTCAGCAATGGCCTTTCTCTTAATATGACCTATCTGGGCAGAGTGGGGTAGATTCCTCAAAGCACCCTGAAATGGGAGAGCAATAACCATAGCACTGTCAATGACACAACTTCTTGGGCAGCATAATTTCAATGACTAACAATGGGCATTTCTGTTATGTAGCCTTCTGCAGTGGGGTAAAAATTTATGCAAACAAGTCTCAGCTGGAACTACAAAATCTTTGAGCTTCATTTTGTGCTTCATTGACTAGGAAGTGAAAAGTCTTCCCCTTGTTAAATAAAGAATGTTTTGCTGCCAAACTTCTGCAGCTCCCTGGGACAATACAAGGCAGGAGAGAGAATCCAAGGCAGCGTTCCATGCACTCTTTCACATCATTTAACATCCCTCAGGCACGTGCACCAGCCTTCTGTACATGGGCACTAACAATGGAGTAAGGTGGTTGCCAGGGTTACCACAACCTGTCAAAAAAACTGGAAAACAAAAGCGAAAGAGCCACACAGGCCAGCATAATTCCTATCAAGCTTGTTGCCTCACATGCTGCCTTAAGCTGCACTCGAAGAAAAAGCAAATCTTTGACAGGCATGCAAAAGGAGAGCTGTGTAGTCACTGACAGCTTAGTGTAAAAGGCTACTGATCTGCAGGTTGGAAAGACACCAAATACCCATCCCTACAAAGGAGATCACATCTACTGGATGCCTGAGTAGAACTGCCTCAGCTAGGAAAATAATTTAAAAGAAAAGGGCAAAACAATAGCCACATTAAAGTCCACAAATCAATAAATGGAAAATTTAGCATTGCAATCTTCTTTTTTTTCTTAATACTCTTTTATTTTCTTGAACAGCATTAAAATGTCTTTCTTATATTATTTAATATCAAACCATAATTGCATTTGCTATACTTTGGCTGCATTGCAAGGTTAATATAGAGATTTACTTTATAGACAGGCTGTCTAAAAGAAAATAAGCCTTCATAAAAAGAAGGCTCTTTATTCATCACTGTCACTGCATCACATGTGAGTAGGGGAAAGACATCTTAATTCTTTCAAGGCAACAGTGCCCTGATATGGCCTTCAAAAATTCAGGAATAAAGTGGCAAAGAAATTGTCTGCTCTTAGGAGCTGACAAAATTCCCAGCCAAATCCAGACTGCTGAATCACCAATTATCTCTGAAACTCAGTGACTGACTTAGACCAGTAAATGCAATCCTTTCCACTGACTTTAATGAGACCTCAGTGACTACCTTGCAAGCCTACCGGGCAGCCATCTAAACCCAGCAAACTTGAGTATACCATCCCAAGACTTTATAAGAAGAGTAAAATCTAACTGAAAAGGTAGTTTGATATCTGTCATTCCATGACATCATCTAAGTTCCTTACCTTACAGAAAAAAGATAAGCTTTCAGCTCCAAACATAAATTTTTGTCCCTCACAACAGTTCAAGTTATTTGTTTTTCATGACCCAGAGGGAACAAGAGAAACAATGGGTTAGTAACTTTGTATTTCCTTCTTTAGGAATCTTAAACCTTTCCTTTCTCCCTCTGCAATCCTAAACTAAACTAAATACAGATTTTCTTTTTTCACCTCATTCTGGAACAAATGTAAAGTAAATATTTGTAAGCAAAGGAAAAATTGCCACTCACTCACTACGAATTTCTGCTTAACTGACAGAAAGGATGATATCAATATCTAATTTTTTTCTTAAATTAATGGTATCCAAGAGTGACACTGAAATCTTCTTTTACTTCTAAGGCTTCACAAAAGAATTTTACCTCTCAGCAATAACTGATTGTGACTAGTATAAAATTTTTCTTTGTGTTTCTCTAAGCAGCAGTTAGCATGATAGATGACCACAGGAAACAGGAGAAAAAATTATGCTCTTTGGAAACTGATGAACAATACAATTGCTCCATGCCTGCAGGAAAAGAAAGTCCATGAAGTTCCTTTTCTATTACATATGTATTTACTGGCAGAAGATTCAGTGACTTTATTTTATCTTTATTTTTCATTTTGAACTTGGGAATATTTGAAGCTGAGAATGTGACTCAGAGATAACACTGCACAAAATACAGAGGCATGTAAAACTTCCTACATCTGAAGATCCTCAAAGATATTTGTCAGAGGCCTCTATCTAGGTAAAAAGCAGAAGAGAACATATCCATTGAAGGTCAAACTGGTCACAGACTGGTAGATTTTCAAAGGGTGTTGATATATGTGTCTCCTGCAAGATAACGTGTGAGATGGTGTCACAGAGGTATTTTTGAAAGCCTGGCCAGTATCTCTGAGCAAAGCTGTCCAGCACTGTCGTGTGTGTATATTAATTCTCTGGAGTAAGATCACATGTGCTTGACATAGTCCGGAAGACTGTCACCCACCTTGACCCTTAAGATTTTCAGTAGGAAACAGCTGCTTAGGTACCATAGTTCAATGTTTCACAGCAAGCAAGAGTTGTTAATGCTTGTTGTACGCATCCTGAATGATCCCACAGTAAACTTGAATGATGGTCACCTCCTCTGTCTGAGCATCTCACAATTGTTACCACCATGGTTCTCCTTAACTGCCAAAAAATGAGTTTATTTAATTTTCATTTTATTTTTTGCATTTTGTTCATTGTTTGCTTGCTTGTGTAAGGCTTCAGTTTTATTTTCTGTTTTCATGACCCGTTTTCTGATATCCTCCTGAGTGCTTTAGTCATCCCTGAGATGCACTGACTTAGAGCACTGTAAAGATGATTTATTGATATGGTGCTCCTTATGATGCTTTATAAAATGGTTACCAGATTTTTTTATTGAAGATACCCAGGAGACTGAGCCCTCTCTTTTGTTCTGCATTTGTATCATATTCTGGTCTCAGAGCATTTAAGTGTTAATCCATGATTCTATGGTTCTGTGATTCTTTCTCAAAACAAATATAACACACTCTTCTCAGTGCATTACTTTTTGTTTTCCTACAAAGTAGGTACAGGAGCAGAGCAGTTAAAAAGCTTATTTTGGATTAAAAGAATAATTAGAAACATATCAAAGAGGGGAAAAAAAATCTATGGCATTGCTGGGAGTATTAAACTCCAAACATCTATGCTACTAAATTGATCATAGATAAGAGACACTTTCACACTTGGGCTTGCCACCATCTCCAAGTGGTTGTGCAGGATCCTGATTTTGTTTATCTGCTCAGTCTTTCTCAAACATATCTCAGGAAGTTGTCACAGGTCAGGAACCACACCCTAAAGACTTGGTGGATGAAGCCATCTCGTTTTAGAGAGCAGAGTTATAGTTATATAACTATAATAATAATAATATATTAATATAACTCTATATATATATAGAGAGAGATCGTATGAAACTGTGACAGTCTCTGCCTCATGTTGGTGCCAGAGAAGTGACTCAGGTACACCTATTTACCAGCAGAGACACAGTCAATGTGTGTGCAGGAGAAAAAGCTTGGTGGGATTGAATTTTTCTTACAGTGGATTGAATGTGGCAATGCCTCTTCCAGGTCATTGTGTGGTGTTGTTTGATACTGTTGAATTACTGTACATAGAAGAGAAATTTACAATATAAACCACTTCTGACAAAGCTTACCAGGCAGCTTGCCAAGAAGGAGAAAAAGAGAGGTTCAGAAGCTTCAAGACACTATTATGCTGTTTCTGCTTTGGGAGCATAATGATAGGAAACTATGAAATGTATGCCATGTGAATATCAACAGCTGAGGTGATGCCTCAGCTTTTTAGCTGTGTGAAACAAGAGGATACTTCCACCAGTATTTTCCCCTCTTTCTAAAAGCAAACTAGACTCTTAAGACTGGAATTTTAATGAAATCACACAACTTACCAATATATAGCAGTTTAAAATTTGGAGGAGGTTGTTAGATAGTAGGGAAAATCTTCTATCAAAATAGAGCCACCTTTATCTTTAACAATTCATTTAACATTGAAAAAGCAGATGGATTCTCCCAGCCAAAGAGTTACTCCCAAACAAAGCATGGGTGGTGTTTTGACTCAAAAGATTTCCATATGATTGTTTTGTTCAGTATATTACTCACATGTTCAACTGAACACTTTAATTTTTTTGTTAATCTAAGCCAAGCCTGAATTTGTGGGCTGTTGCAAAAGCTAGGGGTTTGGCACGGAATTTGATGAAGCTTGCTGCAGAGAGCCTGGATGGAACTTTGAATAATAGGAGGAGCTGTCTTTACCCTCTTGATATCATAATTCACACGCAACCAAGGAAATATGTACAATACTGCAGATGGAAATAAGATCATATTCAAAAATCACATTTAGTATAGAGAAGTAGAGAGGAAGATGAAGGTCACTGAAGAGACATTTAAATTTCTTCCTTAAATAAGTAATCATGCATGCGAAAAGTCTTGCTAAAAAAATAGAGCATGGCTGGAAAAGAAACATGAACTGTGGCTGTTAAAAGATACCTAAGTGTGAATTTTCTAAATCACCCTCTTGTGATACATTGGTTTGTGCAGGCAAGTGTCTCCTATTGTATTCTATTTAGCTTTTTCAGTTGCTACTGTAGGCACTTGCTTTTGCATTTTTTAGACTTTTTGTGGGAAAAGTAAATTAACAAATTATAAAATCAGAAAAAGCTATTCACTGCAGGAGAATTCTAAAGCTCTCAAGAGAAAATAAAGAGTAAAAATGCTTTTTAGTTTTGATAAATTCAGTGACAAAACCTGTTCAATTTTTCACACACTTTTCAAACATTGGAAAACACTTATCCTGGAATTTGAAAAATACAAAATGAAAAAAAAAAAAAAAAGACTATTTTCTGTGTTCTTAATTGACCAACTTTACTATTTTACCTAAACTTTTTCATGGGGATTTTGAATATCTATGTAAATTGGCTCCTGGATTTAAGGATTGTGATATATGCTGACTGATATATGTTTATATTTTATTTATGTAGGTTTGAAAGGCTGATTCTTAAACAATTCACGAATTAACCTAAAATTTACCTCTTTATTATCTCACACTACCAGTAAATATTCATATGGTTTCATTTAATAAGGATATAAGAAAATCAAATATTTCTGGTTCTAAACCTTTGTCTCTTAAGACTATTTCTGACACAAAACCTTCTGACATTAAGTATACAAAGAAGGAAGAAAAAAATCCTTTTTTATGGGGGTACCAAATTCTATTCCTTTCCACAAAAAAAATGACAGGAGAACAAATTATGGGAAAATTAAGAGGAGGATAATCAGAACCTGGGTGTTAGTCTAATTTCTTGGGAATTAGGCAGTTTCTTAGAAATATTTGCGCCTGTGATAGCTTCAGGATTGTGTCTACCTATTTGGATTAAGAAAAAATGAACAAAAAGCTAGATTTAAGCTACGTTTACTTTAATAATGACAAGAACATATGGTCCTGCTGAGGTCCAAGAACGATGAAAAAATTGCAATAAATGCCACACAGTGGGGAAAAAAGCTACTGACTCTTGAAAAGCTGAAGTCCTTTCACTGCATGAGCATTTAAAGACAATTTTCAAGTGATAGACAACAAGGCTGAAGTATTTTTTGAAAGTGCCTGCAAATGTTTATTCATAGATGCTGTTCACTCTCCACAGCTATACAGGGAAAGCAACTTATACATATGCAAATAGCACTGAACTCTGCATTTTTATGTGAAATTACCTGATTGACATTTCAAATCACTGTGTCTTGTGCAGTTACTGGAGTTATTCAATTGCGTCTATTTAAAAATTCAGCCTTAAGGCACAATTTTGATGAAAATAAGAGTATATCCAAGAATCCTCTGTCAAACTTTGATTTCTTTCCAGATTCTTTGTAATATCCTATATGCTGCTTGATTGAGATTGTACCTATAGAGAAGTAATTGTGTTACAATTGTAAGGCATACATTTCTTTTCATGTAGGAAAATGTAGGAATGTCTTGCTTTTCTATGAAAGACATTAAACATAAATGACAGTATAATTCAGCCTTGGTTGCAATAAATTATTCATTTTTTTCTTGAGTACCTGGATATGAACAATTGAAGAACTTTCTCTCTTCCTGAAGAAGTCTGCTCTTTCCCAGCCTTTTTGGCACAGTTTCTTATTCTTAGCCTTATAATGAGAAAAAGCAGTTTATTTCTCAACAGAATTAAAATTATGCTGCTTGTTCATGTCCTTATCTGATCAGTTTATGACATGCAGAGTTCAGAGTACGTTTTTTCTGGGGTGGGGTTCATGTCACGGTGTCACACATCTAAGCTCAGGTGCCCTAACTCTGTGGAGAACTCTGGCTCTGTGAGGGTGGGAGGTTTGTTTCCTGTTGTACAAGCAGCTGGAATTTGGGCAGGATATCCTATCCTGCAGGCACCTGAATCAAGTCTATCCACAGTAAAGACAATGAAATCTGTGAAAGGACTTAGATGACCAAAAGCACTGCCTCGTTTCTCTGAGTGAGCAGTCATTTGTCTGCATGTCCTGGCTATATTGACAAGATCTGCAGGGATTGTAGTGGTAATTTTAACATCCTACACACCTCTAAGTAAGGAAAAGCAGGTTTCTTCCTCTAATAGCTGAAACTCACTCCCAATGCCTGTGCAAAAAAATCTCTAAAATGAAGCTGTCAGATAAGAAATGCAGACAAAGAAATGCATCTTAATGATTGTCCACATTGGTGGTTTCCTTTTCTTAGCTGTATTCCAGCTATCTATCTTGTAGCGCAACAAGCTTCAGCAGACAAAAACAAAGGATAAAGTGAACATTGATTTGCTTGACATTGTGTATTATGTATAGCCATTCTCAGTTTTTCATAGAAATGAAGGATGACTTTATCTTAGTGCTGTTGTATTATATTTGGCTACAATCCAGGTGAAACATGATCCAAAGAACATCCATGGCCTGAGTTCCTCATATCCAGTTTTTTATCTTTTGAATCATTGAAAGTCAATAAGAAAGAGCATTTAAAGTACTCCTAGATACATTATCATGGAAATATCTTTTATTCAGCCTGATTAGTCAGTGAGTTATTGTTGTTAATATTGTCAATAATTTTATGCAAAATAAACACAGATGTCAAAGTACAATAAGAAGATAGACAAGCTTTATTATAGAATGAGTAATTAAAAAATATTTATTTAATGATTTTCACCTTTCTTTCTTCAGTTTATCAGTAAAGAAATCAGTAAAATCCTGTAGTGTCTAAGTTATTTTATCATCTTTAGAGCCAAACACACACACACATACATACACAGCTCTGCTTTCATTAATTAGAGGAGTTCAGGAAGATGATTATTTTTTGGAAGTCTTTCTCCAATAAATTGATCCCCAAATATTAAGCCACAGGCCTCAGTGAAAACTTATTGTACATTTGCAAAATTTGTGGCAGTAGTTGTAGCTTCTGAACTTTTCATTCATACTGTGTGGTATCAAAATTATTTCCTCAAAGACGTTGGCGGCATTCTGGCTTTTAAAAGCAGCTGCTGACCAAACTCTTTACTTAGGAGACTTGAGCAGGAAGAACATATACTAAAATGAATCTTGCAAACCAGCATGGTTTTCAATAAGCAACTTTCCTTCAGTAGAAAAGCATTAGGGAATGCAGGACCTGGAGGCAAATAATTATCTCTGTGGTGCCAAATAATAATCAGTAACTGATGACAGAATAAGATTGAGTATATACACTAATGTAAACTAAAAGTCTTCTAAAGATTACCTCTCTACCTGTTATTTATTCCTCTATTATATAGTGTTCTCTAGATATCAACATTAAGCTGAAGTTCACACACAAGCTAATTCAATCAGCAGAGTTAGATAACCCCACTAAGGACAGAACTGCCATGATCATCTCTATCCCTGCTTCCTGCACCTCAGCACCAGTCCACCTGACTGTAGCTGGTTTTGGATTAGAGATTATTGTTCTTTCTGGTACATTTATGGGGAGTTTATTAATGTAATATTTGCAGTGTTGTTATAGTTCAGACTTCCTTGTCAATGTTATTAAAAAATATCTTTCTAGATTCATTACTGGAAAGCTACAAAATTTGTCCCTTTTGGACATCTCTGTTCCTACCTTTCTACAGATTTTTCCCTTGCTGCAGATTATGTATCCACTTCAGACTTTTAAACAATCTTGTATTGTGCATGTTATGCTGGAATACATTGCAGATTGCCATCTGAAAAATATCAGTGGGATCATTTGAATGGACTTTTGTTGTCTACCTACTGGGGAGATTTTTCTGCTGGTGAAGCTCAAGTTAGGAACGGTGCTGTTGCACTGGCTCAAATATCACACCTGGAACTTGACACATTTCAAAGGAAAGGAAGATTTCCAACAATTTCAAAATATTATGTTACTTCAGAGTGTAAATAAATGGAATATTTAGGAAAATAAGGGATAGGGATTCTTATGATAATGCATTCTTAATTAAAAAGGTGTTAAATGGGCATTCCTAGAAATTTGTAGATGTTGACTTAATAAATGTGCATATTAATATAAGAGTTGCATGACATACCATTGTTAAATAGTGTTGAAAAATGAGAATTTGGATCTGGATCTATGAGAGATCAGTCAGTACCCTGCTGTAACAAGGCAGGTTTAAACTTGTACCATCACTGTGTTTTGTTAAAGTCTTTATTTAAAGAATACTCCCTCTTTTGATGTTCTTGCTCATCTTCCTGTTCTTGCATTTATCTTTTGTCACAAGAACAAGACATCTGAATTTCAATGCCCAACATGGGCTTGTGAGATATCACAGCAGTACTAAGCTGTGCTGCTTTCACCTCTTCAAAATTCAGTAATTTGAGTGTCTGTGGCTATGGTTCTTTCTGGCAGCTGCCAACTTAGGAAGAACAGAGAACAGTCAATCAAAGTCTAGTATAAGTAAAAGGTCAGAGGAGTCAATACATTGCTGTCCTTCACAGGCTGTGTGAGGTTCTAAAAAACCCATTCATGTGATATGAAAGGGAGAAAATATCTGCGTGACTCAATCACACAACATAGAACAAAAAAGAAATAGGAAATAGCACCAGCATAGTCATTTACATTTTGCTTTTACCTTGGCAATATTATCTCCCTCTAAGGCTCTAACAGATAACTGGACAGATAAGTGATATTTCTGGTTATCATAAAAATGGATAGGTAGGCAGTTATGAAAGTTTTTTTTTTCTTTTTTCTTATTGCTTCCATCAAGTTTGACTAATTCCTTTAAAATACAGCTTCAGACTTGAAGCTGTACAGATGACACATATACAAAGATTTGGCTAGTATCTGTACTAATCAAATTTCACAGTGATGGGAAACACTTTAAAGTGCTTATTAAGGCCATCCATATTTTCTCTCTCTAATTTTTTTTTTCCTTAAAAAACCAAAAAATCTTTCATTTTCTCACTCCAGTTATGATTTAGAGGTATCACCAGGTATTCCAGATGTCTCAAGTCATCTCATCCAGAGAGCTTGTAAGACCTGGTCATCTTCCCCAGAACACTTGACTTCCATTAGCTTAAACCTCCCCTGTACAAAAATACTTTGTTATTATTGATGAGGAAATATTAAAGCAAGAGCCTTAAATATTGTTTCTTTTTTTTTGGTGACAAGGGAAAACTTCAAAACCTTGCTGCTGCCTTCTCCAGACCCTACTTGGTTGTAAACTCTAAGTATTCAAAATCACCCTCAAATGGGGTGAAGTCATCAATTTTTGCTTCTAGGACAAGTAACAGAAAAGTGGGAGAAGTGACTGATAGACCAGAAGGCTGTGCTGCCATTCAGTGAGAGCTGTCCAGGACAGAGAATTGGGCAAAAGGGACCTAATGAAGTTCAGCAAAGGCAAGTGTAGGGTCCTGCCCCCAGAGAGGAATAACCCCACACACCAGTAGAGGTTAGGGGTTGCCTTGCTGGAAAACAGCTCTGCAGGGGGGTTGGACTAGTTGATCCTCCAGACATCCCTTCCAACCCCAACTATTCCTTGATTCTGTGGAATCTGTGATATCTTTTTTACAACTGTTGGAAGGGGAGATTTATCTTTAGGAAAAAGGGAATCTGCCCACACTGTGTAAAGGGCACCAAATATACCATTATTAGAGTCAAAGAACTGGGTAAATAAAAATAAAAGGCAGTAAATATTACCTACTGCACATAGAGGAGAAGGAATTATTTCAAGGTGTTGTACAAATTACAAATGATTGCCCTAAATAATTTTTTCATGGAGCCATGGCAGTATTGCCTTCTCTGCTCTCAGTCTATATTTTAATTCTGAACTCATGTTCAGGATCTCTTCAGATGCCAAAGTACCTGCTGCCTGACTACATCATAAATGAAGAACCTCATCTTAAAACAAGCTGATTTTAAATCTCATTTGATGAGATTTCCTAGGCAAATGCAATGAGCCCTTCATTGTAAAATCTTCTGAAGTTTAATTTTCTACCTTTATTTAGTGGCATGAATCTGAGATTTATAAGACTGCAGCTTTTGAGAAACTGTCAGTATGGCTGCTTCTCCTCACATTTGCACAGAAAAGTGCACACAAGTGCTTTAGAAACCAAATCTATTCACGTTTTTTTGAGATAGAGCCATCACATTGATGAACTTGTCTGGAGGGGTTTGGGGGTATTTTTCTGCTGAATTAGAAACTTTTGTCATCTACATGGTGGGTACATGGGATATACTGTTGAATTATTCAGGGCCTTATTGGATCTTGTATTGGCTTTTGCCATAAATAACTTATTTTAATGTAAATAGACATGAAGATTCTACTGAAATTTACATGATTTTAAATGGATAACCATTAACATAAATTTATAAAAGACTCAAGAGACTTGTCTATAAGTTTAAACCTGAAAACAAAACCTTTAAACAGAGCTAGGAACTCCTTTTCATGTAGTCATCCTATTATATACTTAGTGGCCATTGTTGTAACTGGAACAATTAAGCTAGTGAATGATTGCTTTGTTCTACAATGACCAATTTATATTATTTTTCCATTTTAAAACCTCTGTGCAGGTCAATTTAAAAAAAATAATAAAGCTGAGGTAATGTCTTCACTGTTACAGCCACTATTAAGAGAATGATGAGGTTTCTGTTCTTATAACATGGCTGAACAACTATTTATTAGAGTGATAACTTCTATTTCTAGAATTATAGATAAAAACTGGGTTGGAAAGGACCTCAGGAGCTGATTTATTCGAATACGCTGCTCAAAGGATGCCTAAATCTAGGTGAGGTTGTTCAGAGTCATAACAACTTTTGAAATCTACAGGTGGACATTTCAGATTGAGGAACCAATCAGATTTTTCACTTGTATCATTTGCCCTTCAGGTAACTTGCATTTGTAGAATCATTGAATCATAGAATGGTTTGGGTTGGAAGGGACCTGCAGGATCACCACCTAGTTCCAGATCCCCTCCTGTGATCAGGAACACTGGACCAGGTTTCCTAGGGCCTCATCTGTTCTGACCTTAAACAATTCCACAGACAGGATAGCCATAACTAATCTGGGCAACCTGTTCCAGTATCTCACCATCCTCACAGTCAAAAAATTGTTCTTATTCTAATGTCTAATCTAACACTCTTTCAGTTTAAAGCTGTTCCCCCTTGTCCTATCACTACGTGCCCTTGTTAAAAAGTCCCTCTCCTGCTCTCTTGCTGGGCCCCTTCAGGTGCTGGAAGGCTGCTCCAAGATCCCCCTGGAGCCTTTTCTTCTCCGGGCTGAACAGCCCCAACTGTCAGCCTGTCTTCATAAGAGAGGGACTCCAGACTCATGGCAAAAGGTCTTCCTTCAAAAACACTGCTCTCTTGAAGATAAATGCTCAAGTAGCTCTTGTGTATGTTAAAAAAAAATCAGAGGAACAAGCTGGGGAGTTCAGAGGTAGATATATCTCAAAAGACCCCAAGGAAGAAGGTCCAGATGAGGGGAGAGGCAGGCAGAACAAGTGAGGAAATTATCAAGGAACAAAAGAATGACTAAAATTCTCCCTCTGTTGTCTGCATGTCTCTATAATTTGCACTGCTGCTGAATCACTAGATTTTTTGTACAGGAAGGCTTCTGGAGATATATATTAAAATACAGTTTTGTGAATAATCAAGACAGACATTTGTCTGTTGAACTGTGCTACATGCTTGGGCTATATAAAAGTGACTGAGATCAAGAACATCTCTCACCTCAGTTCCCATCCCCAGTTCCTTTCCCATCCTCTCTTTCAGTGTGAGTTTACACAGCACAGGGACTCAGGAAGTTTCTGAGGTGGGTTGTGATCTTCTCTGAAGAAGAAATAAAAAAGGCACTTGTGTGTGTGATTTGAAGAGAGAGAGGATTGTCATCTGCCAACACACGGAGCAGCTGCCACCACTGCAGCCCATTGGAGGGAGATGGTGTAGTGACTGCAGTGAAGGAAGGGGATTTTCACACATAAAACCTGCCTCTCCAGAGCATGGAGTTGGGAACCATGACCATCAAGGACAGCATTCCTGGAACTAGAGATGTTATAAGCTTTAACAGAAACATTTTAAAAGTCCCATTAAAAAAATAATTTTGAAGCTGAGAGGGAAAGAGCTGGTACAGAATTTCAGACAGGACTCACATGAGATTGCACATGGGAGGAAAGAATTACTACCATTTGGTTAAGCAAATTCTGGGAACTTACCTTAACTTCTGAGTGTTTCCATGTTTGACCATCATTTGATCACTCTGTATAAATAATCTTATTTGAATTTATAAAAGCCAGAAAATTCAGTCCGCAACTCCATCCTTAACAGCCGTCTCATGCTGAGCCTTTTATCTCCTCCCACATGGTACTTTGGATTAAAACACTCTGGAAAAGATGAGCAATAATAACTGGGCACAAGGATAAAGAAAGGGGTGCTTGTTCCCAAAGTGACAATCAGGACTGTGTGTTTTTATTCAAACAAAGACATATTGGCTACTGTGAGACTCAAGAAGGCTCTCAGTGGTCTGCAGGGGCTTTTGAAGACCGTATAAACATGAAATAAAGCAGTGACTTTGGTGAACTAGAAATAATTCTACAGTACAGAGGAATCATGTTGCTTTGTCTGTAAGAAGAGTAGAGGGGGTCTTACCAAGGAAAAATAAAATCAAAAGTTTTCCACTCTGGATTTTGCTAAGCTGAAGCGATAATATTATTTCAAAACAGGTAGAAAACATGTTTATATGCCACTTTTTCCATAGCATTGTATACTCCTATGTCCAGAAAACCCCACAGTAGTGTTTTCTTGCACATTTGGGTAATTCAGAGCTCAGTTTAGGAGTACTCAGTAATTTTCTCTTCAAGGCAATGATTTTTGTGCCAAAAGGTTGCCCTGTTAAATAAATGTTAGATAACACTTACGGAATTATCTAATTTAAATATTTTACTTAGTACAACAAACTTTGCTTTCTTATTTTCTCATTTCTGTTGTTGTAAAGGCAATGATTGTTTCCAGTCCTCCTCTTTAAAAATGTTTATATAGAGAACTAGTGTATTACTGTTTCTGTGGGAAATAGATTATTTATATGAGTTAACAAGAAGGTTCTCTGAGAAGTGCCATTGCAGGCAAGACTGAACTGATGCATATGATGGAATAATCTCACAAAACATTATCCTTTTGAAATTATATTTATATGTTGTTTGTGTATTCTCCGTCTGGACTCACTGGATAAACAGGGGCAATTCCAGGAGAAAATTTATCTAAATTAATCTGAACCATTTTAAGCTTTTATTATTCAGTAGTACCTCCGAGAATAGAGGGATTTGATATTTCAGCCTTTCAAACATACAAATTTAAGTGAGGTGAATCCCTTCTTAGGGCTTAAGAGGGCTTTTTATTTCCTTATTCTATGCACTTCCATATTTTATGCTTCAAATTTTCCCCTCATAATAATTTAAAGTGTAAAAAAAACATGGATCCTTGATAACATGATTTTTAGTGGCATAGTCATATTAGTCCAATGTATCTACACTCTCCTTTCAAGAGTTATTTAGGTCATACAATAATCTGCAAGGGAACATGAGACCAACAGCCTCAGAACTTGCCACTAAAGTATTTGCATGAATAAAGCATAGATTTCGGTGTGCATTAACTCTCCAACACTTGCCTTGAAGAAGTCATTCTTTATTTTTCTTTTGCACAAATTTTTCAGTGTTATTGTTCTCACAGTCAGTAGCTGAGGCAAAAGAGATGGAAGAGGCAGCTACTGCTTTTCTTGCTGCTGCAATGATATTTTTGAACAGCTGGGAACACTTGTGTACCAGTTTGACTGTCTGAAGGAAGGGTCAGTGCTGGCTGTTACCAGCTCATCCATCTTGCTACCCCTGCTTTTGCACAGCAATGGAGGTTTCATGCTATTTTCCTTTTTCCTGAGTTTGACTATTCATCATGAAGGTGGAAATAATGGCCCTAATGGCTATCAAGTCCCTCCCCTGCTTCCCCTCCTTGCTGCTCAATGTGACCCTTTCATTCTCTTGGCCCTGCAGACACAGAAGTGTCCCAGTGGCAAAGAACTGTCTGCTCCTAAGCACACTTCACATTGATTCCCTCCCTTTTCGTCTTCCATCCTTGCCTTAAAGGAGGAAAATAGTAATTAAAAAAAAAAAAAAGAAAAAAAAAGCAACATCTAAGTCCAGTAAGTTTCCATTGTCCAGTATGTTCTTGACCCAGGCAGTTCCCCTCCCCCACCCCTATTATTAATTTCATTTGGATGATTAAATTAAGCAGAAAAGGTTATTTTGTTGGAAAAGAGCCTGTATTAGTGGCATGAAAGCTGTCACTGTTCCGTTTTGGCTTAGTCTCCTCTCTGGCTCCCAGTAGCTAGCTGCCATTCCTCTTTCACTGAATTTCTAGCTTCAGGCATCTCTGTAGCCCCCAAGATCTATATTTTTTTTTTATTTTTTTTTTTTTACTTTTCAAAAGTGACCATGACATTTCTGAATCTGGAGCTATTCCCCTGGCTGTGAAACCTTCAGAGTTGCTTTGATATTGATGAATACTGCTTGCTTTCTATTGTTTCCCCTCTGGTCTGGTGTGGCATTAGAGGTGCCTGAGGCTGGAGGGAACTTGGAGATGCCACACCCCACACTGGTACTTGAAGCATGTGAGAGGAGTAATGGTTTAATGGTTCTTGTCCAGGGAAATGGATTTTCTTGTCTTCAAGTAGTGAGAGACCATATGAATCGTTTGGCTGACCACCACTCTCTGTTTCCTTACACAGCTCCTTTGGTTTGCTGCTGTCCTTGCGTGCTCCATAGGATCTGTTGAGGAGAAACAGCATTTTTGAGTAGAAAATTAAATCCTGGGCTCTTTCAAACAAATGCATTAGTGAGTGTAAAAACATTAACTGAGAACTTTTTCTTGAAATACTGAACCTTTTTAAACAGCAAAATATCAAAACAAATACTTTAGATATTTACATAATGCTTTAACTCTCTTAGAACAGAACAGAACTAATAGAGCAAAAGAACCTGATGTTTCTTAGTTTGTCAAAGCTTCTGAAATTTTGGAATTTTTGAAATTGCGTTTCAGAGAAGAAAAATTAACCTGGCTCTTTTGTTCCACTCAAATGGCAATGATGTTGGAAATTTATAACAAAAAAATATTCAGAGGTATTTTAACAAAATTATAAGTACTTTCTGTTTTAGATGTTGGCTGGTTCTGCCCATCTCATTGGATTTTTTGTAATTTAAAATCACAGGCTATTTACAAGGTAGGTAGCATAGAAAAAAACATATATACACTTTCATCTCCAAAATTTTGATGGAAGAAGAAGAATAAAAATGGTATAGTAGGAACAACAATAACATGGGTAAATTTAATTGTTCTAGGATACCAGTTTTACTTTCTCTATTCACCTGTTTCCTTCAGGGTGAAGGAAAGCTGCATTGTCTTGTCTATCCTGAAAAACACCCTACTTCATTAGAGCAGAATGGTGAATACTAAGAAGCACAGCTGTGTGGGAGAACACCGCTGATGTTGGATTTTTCTATTGCTTTGCAGCACAATCTTCATTTTGTTCAGCATATAATGCCCCTTTTACAATATGTTGATATGTGACATCCTCTCAACATACTGAATTTTTAAAACATTAATATTGACATTTTTGGGTTCACTGGCATATGCAATGGAGTGTAGATATTGCCTTATTATATTAATGAAGGCAAAGACCATTCCAGAGCTTTCTCAAGTGGTTGATCTATCGCCTCTGGCCACGCGATTGTTTGCAGTGCCAGCACACAACCTACAGATGGATCAATCAGGCATGCTAATATGCACTGTTCCCACACAGAGTAGCTGCACTCAGTCAGGGAATAATGGGTTTTGATGTTGTACATCTGACACATTCTGACCTTGTTTTCCATCCCCTCTGCCAGGGGAAGTGTCTGCCCAGCTGCTGTGTGGCCGCACCTCTCCCCTGTGACGGGCAGAGGCGTCTGGGGCTTGGCACAGCCTGTGGAGAGGGGCACAGCCACGCTGCTGCTCACCCCCTTCCCTGCTGCCAGACAGGACAGAAAAGGGCTTTGGAGAGAGAGCAGAGCCTACTGCACCACAAACCTCTTTTTGTTTTGGAGGCAGCCGTGAACCAAATCACAGTCTTCATTTTTTTAAACTATAGCAGATCTCAGGAAGGAACTGAGCAAACTGAGTCTTGCCACAGATTTGTGGTTTATTTCTGATATATTTTGAAAGGAAAAAAGAATATTTAAATACTCTCCAAAACGTTTGACAGAGGAAAAAACTAGGCATGAAAATGTAATTTTTATCTTGCTCAGAACATTCAATCCTGAAGATTTAAATATTAATTTCTCAAATAAATGACATTTTTGTAAAATTCCAAACAGTCAGTTCAAAATATTTTAATCTAGTTTTCTTACAGCGAGTTCAAGAGAATGAATTAAAAGTTAAATTAATTTAAATATGTCATTTTAAAAACTTTTTTGAATCCACACATTTTGTTTTCTATGCTGAGGATATATTTAATCAGGCAAACAAAAATTGTGGCTTATTGACTCTTACATTGTATTTTTTCTATTAATTAAATTTGTGTGAAGAGATTTCTTGGATAAATTCAACATAGTCAAAAATGAGCTATTCTTAGTTCTCTTAATATAGTTTGGAAATAAAAAGATTTGATTTTAGCTTTTGATATTTTAAAATTTAATTTTATCTGACATTGATAGTCTGAATAAATAAAATTGCCTGCTCAAAAGAGTCTTCTTGCACCTTCCAATAGTTGTGTTTTGAAATTTTCTCTCCAATTTTCATAGGTTTCACAGTCTATGAATGTTGAGCTATAGTGCAATGTCAGATTTCATTTATTAAGGGCATGACAGAGATTAATAAAATGCTGGACAAGCTACAAGTGATAAGAATTTTGAAAGCTCCACTGTAAAATTGAATGAAGTGGAGATAGAAATTGAAGACATGGAGATAACAATTGATGGACAGAATCTATTCCGACTGAGAATACCAAAGAAGACTGTAGAACACTGTGAAATTGAATTGATCACCTGGAAAATAAGGTTAGAGTAAGGAATATCAGGTGTGAGGGCTGGAGAAACTGAGCTAATCTTTTTTGAGAGGATTATGAGGGCCGGAAAGGAGATATCTTTCAGTTTTTTAGAGTATGGCATACATGGCCTCTCATAGTGGCATCAATTAGCCAACACACAAGCACAGTATTTGTACAGAGTGCCTCTTTCAGCCTCCAGTAGGCAAACTAAACATTAAAATGCATGTAGGAAACTGAAATTAGGAATGGCATAGTTCTAAACAATTCAGAATAATGAAAAATTGCAAATAAAGTGAGACCTTTTGGCTGAACCAGAATCCAGGTAACAGAGCTCTAATGGAGCATTTACTACCATTTTGTCAGGAAAAATATCTGACTCAAAGAAAGGCAGAATAATTCCATACTTTATATTTTTCTAGGCTGTGTCAAAGTTCAATCTCTTAAGATTAACTTGCCAATGCATTGGATTCGGGTATTTTTGGTGCCTCCAAGCACATGAGGCATATTGATAAGAAGATAATTGTTCATAGACTCTAAAAAATGGCTTTGATTCAACTGCTGAAGGTTTTCTTTTCAATAATGTAGATTGTCATTACCTTTTCTCTCAATTCTTAACTGCTATTGTCACAGAGCCCATTTAGCTGAATTTATGTGATGTGATAAGCTAGTATCACATTTATTATCATAATTATCATGTCTGATTAATGTTGCTTATTCTGGAAAGTCATGCAAGTTTCTTACTGGAGGGCATAATTTCAAGTTTTAATATTCATGTATAAGGCAGCTGACCTGAAGATTGAAAATAATTAATCTGGAATAAGGGAGTCTGTGGCAAATTAAAGACAGGTATACTGGGATTGTTTCAATATCCAGAGTTGACTGGAGCAGGATGAAGATAGATGTGGTGTGAAGTCAGAGGGCATGGTGATTGCTAGAGCTGCACCCATCAATCCAACACTACACAACAAGGTTTTTTAAGCACTTTACTTTCAAATTTGTTTGAAATGATGTAACACTTTTTTTGGTCTATCCCCAAGCTCACTTAGGTACCTCTGAAGATGTCATTTGTTCTGGCTGTGCGTAGGATCTTCAGATAAAACTTGCTGGAATGAGCTCAGTGCAGGATTTGACTGTATTCAATCATTCACTAAAATTCAGTAATATAGATGATGGTGTTCCCACCAGTTGATCACTATTATTTCCTCTGGTCATCGCAAATTAATCTATGTAGTAAAATAATTAACCTGTCAATGTTCTTTGGTGTTAATATTTTTTTTTCCATTTGGTGCTTCTTTGCAGAAATGAACAGAAAGATAGTTTCTTCATCTTCTGTATGTATTATTATTTATGAAGTAGGTAATTATTGATTGTGCAGGCTAATTTTATTTCTGTTTTCACTGATAGGAGGAGAAAAAAAAACAAACCCCAGAGGGTTGTGGTTGACTGTCTATAAAGCACTGGAGTATTCCCCAGTGGAAGTAGCATTGCTTGTAGTATAAAACATGTAAAACATGGACTATTTATTAAACCTGAATTTGCATTTAATTTTAGTAACCTTATCTATTTGGACAACACTAACTTTATGTTGTTAGACACATTCTAAGCCTATATGTAGATTCTCCTGCCTGAAATTTACTTAGAAAAATACAAACAGAGAGAAATTTACCAGAAAGAAGAAACTGGGAAGGAATTGCTCCATAAATGTGTGTCTGAGGTCTCTTTATGAGAGCATTGTTTGTAAACAAGTCTACCTAGACTAGTAGAGGGGAGAAAAAAAGATAAATAGCAAAAAGAAGGAAATCAAAACCATAGGTTAATTGTGAAGAGGCTTTGGCACGTTTTCTTCATGTTTGCGTGAACAGTGAGTTACTCAAATATTACATTTGACTTTAAATTGTTTCTGCTCTGTATGTTTTGAACACATTTCACATTTCCTTCTTGGGGGTATCTCTTGGCAAACAGTATGACACTACTTACCATCCCACTGATATTTATTTTATTTTTATGATGGGAATTGTTTAACAATTAGTTATTGACAATTAGTTATTAGTTAGACAAGTAGTTGGTAGTTAAACAAGAAAAAACATTTGATTTTGGTAAGTTTTTTTTGCTGTTTGCTTATGAAAATTTAAATTCATGCTCAAATGGTTGACTTACAAAATTTTTTCAAATTACAAAATTCACCAGTACCAAAAGAAGAAAACATTTGGAACTCCTATGCCTCAGAGAATGGTTTCTATATTTTTCTGCCCCTTTTTTTAAAGTAACAGGTTATATGGTTTTGCTGAATTACTTAAGTGATGGTTTTAACTGTATTTATTTTCTGTGTCTATTAAAGATTAAAATCGTCCCCAGGTGATGATCTTGTAGGCTGAGACTTTCAGATTGAATGTGGTAGCAGATTTCAAGATCCTTACTCAGATAACTTGCTCTTCTTGCTTCATGAAAATACAGTTTTCTTTCCTGAGGGTATAGCTGGAGATCTCACACATGTGCTATCACAGACAAAATGTATGCTTTTAATTGGGAAGAATATTTTGAGTAAACAGCTCTAAATCCTGTTTGTGCCCAGTGCAGAGCTGTCCCCAGGGACGTTGTGCCTCCTTCCCATCTGCCCAGTACAGGAATATCTAAGGTGATAACTCAGTGAGACTTTCTGTAAAGGCAAGATACTGTACATGAGCAAATATGGAGAATATCTTTGCTCACGAGGATAGGGCAGAAGAGAACAGCTCAAGAACAGCTTGTTAGCCTGGTTTGCTGAAGGCATCTTGAACTAGGAGATTTCACTGGCATTTGCAAAACTAATAATGGAAGTTAATCTAAAATATATGTGTGCAATATTTTGTGAATATTATACATAGCAACAAGGCTGAACTAAATCTTGCAAAATTCAACTGGGATCAGAGACCTGTCATTTTAAAAAATACAGTTATTCTAACCTTAGTTCATAATGTGTGCGTGCCTTTTGGACGGGATCTTTAGAAGCAAAAATGTAGAGCATTTTTTCCAAAAATCATATTTTCAATGATGAATCATGATTTTCAAATTTTTTTCAGGCCAATTTGTAGAGAGTAGACATACAAATACTATTTCAGACAACCATCCCCTGCTCTCCTGTCTGAATTTCTAAACCTTTGGCGATTAAGCTATTACTAGCTTAAACCAGTCATAGTAAATCAGTCCTGAAGGCTGATAGAAGCTGAGGTCATTGTTTCAAGGAAGAATGGGTTGCTATGAAAAGAAAATTAATATATCAAACTCACTTTACATCACATATATTCTTAGTATTCACTATTACAAATCTTTCCCTCGAAGGCCAAAGAGAGAGATAATAAAAGTAACAGAAAGTTGCAGAACAAAATTATAATGCACTAGATTAGTTCATAACAGTCCATTTACCTTCAGATTTTATTGCAAGATGGCAGTATTTTAGCAGAAGGCTTTTAGCTGAATGCTAGAATTCTGTGCTATGAACTGTGAAACATTTATTTTAAATATTTATTGCCCCATTGAAAAAAAAGTTGGTAAATGTGTTTTAGAAATTGTCAGTTCAAATAATCAGCTTTTCCTCTTTACCAAGGAATGCACTTTTGCAACAGTGAAACTATCTGGTGTGTGACTTCCATGATGCTGAATGCAGTGCTTCTGTGGGGTTGAAGCCTATTTTCACACTTGTGCACTGTCAGATCCTAAACCCTTAATTCATTTTGATTTGCCACTGTGAGAGATTTGCTGCAGCATTTTCTGAATGAGAAGGCAGACACTATTACTGGGTCGTGTTCTACCCCTTGTAATATTTGTGTCAGCATTTGTTCAACTGAGAGAAATGATATGCCTTGTGCCAGGGGTTATGCCAAATCCTTCATTCAAACTGTTTTTAATACAAGAGCCTTTGGCAGTAGTGTTGACTTTGCAGAAAATTCAGATCTCCTGCAGTTACCCTAGTAAGCCCCAGCGTTTGTGGTCTCTCCTCTGGCACTGGGGATGGTGCTGGCTCCTGCCTCTGAAGGATGTCATGAGCTGTGAGGACACCCCTGTATGGGAGGAGAGGAACTCTGGGGTTGCTGCTGTTCTGTAGGTCTGCGGTTTTGGCTGGGGTAGAGTTCATAAGAAAATGAACTCGGTGCCTAGCATGGGGCTGTGTTTTGGTCTTGTGCTGAAAATAGTGTTGATAATTCAGTGAAGTTTTTGTTATTGCTGAGCATGGCTTGCAAAGAACCCAGGCCTTTTCTGCCACGTTGGCAGGGGGGCTGAGGGTGCATGGGAATTTGGGAGACACAGCTGGGACAGGTGACCCCACCTGATCCAAGGGACATGCCAGACCGTATGGTGTCATGTTCAGTGTATGAAGTGAGGGAAGAAGGAGGAATAGGGAAATGTTTCAAGTGACAGTGTTTGTCTCCCCGAGTCCCTGTTACCTGTTAGAGCCATCTCTGGGGATGGCTGAACACCTGCCTGCCTGAGAGAAGGGGTGAAAGAATTCCTAGTTTTGCTTTGCTTGTGTGCACAGCTTTTGCTTTATCTGTTAAACTGTCTTTATCTCAACCCATGAGTTGTACAGCTTTTACTGTTCCAATTTCCTCCCCAGTCCGTGGTGGGTGAGTGAGTGAGCAGCTGTATGGTACCTGCTGGCTGGCTGGGGCTAAACCACACCAGTATGAAATTCTGTCTGTCCAGAGCATCTCCTTTGCTGGTTCCCTGGGTCTGTGGACTGTGGGGGGAGTGTGGTTTGACATGGGCATGCTCTGACAAACCCCACTAATGTAAGACAGTGCAGGCTACCACTTCTGAGACTATGCCTCGGGCAAAACTTGTGTGGTTGCTTCTCAGCTGAAAAGCAAAGAGAAAACCAGTTTTATAACTCAGCCCCATTCACACCAGACTGAGCTATTGGTGCCCTTCTTGTGCCAATTATCCTGTATATAGTTTCCCATCACCTTACTGAAGCCAAATTCTGTTTGGAATGTGATGCATTCATGAGGCAAATAAATCATAAACATTAGTTATGTTTTTGCAGTTATTTAGTGCATTTTTTGACAGCATAATATTTGTGATATCTTCCTTTTAATCTATATAAGTTAGTAGCTAATAA
This sequence comes from Thryothorus ludovicianus, assembly GCA_013397245.1. Lineage (NCBI taxonomy): Eukaryota > Metazoa > Chordata > Aves > Passeriformes > Certhiidae > Thryothorus > Thryothorus ludovicianus. The sequence continues at coordinate 528,967 of VZTB01005683.1, read as the reverse complement.
CAAACTATAGTTTAAGAGCATAAACAAAATTACCTAGAGTTAAAAAGCATTATCTAAACCATTCCTTATGGAAAAAAAACAATAAACCTCTCTGTGAGTAAACTATAAAATCTTTTGTGTGTTTAATGGGTTCTTGGTTTGATAAGCAGCAAATGAATTTAATTAAACATAAAAAAAATTCATATTTTACCTCTGGAACTCTGTTGATCAAAAGGTGAGAAATTTGTGCAGACAATTAGCACAGTAGCTAAGGGAAAAGATAGGAAAAAAACTATTAATAGATGAAATGGAGTTTATAAAATCCAATAGCAGTGCATAACCCAGCCTAAAGGTTTATTGGGTTGATGTGTTTTCTTTGCCTTCCTTCCTTCCTACCTTCCTCCTTTGTTAAATGTTGCATGTCATTTTTTTAAAAATGTCATAAATAATGAATGAGTAGCTTTCATGCTGAAGGACATCAAATCTATTTTTAGGTGTAAAACTGAAATATGAGAAATTCAGATAAAGTCACATGGGTAAAGGTTCCTTTCACAGAATCAAAAAATCACAGAATATTTAGAGTTGGAAGACCTGGAGATCATCTAGATCAGCCCTCTGTCAAGACAGGGTCACCTGGAGCAGGTGACATAGGAATGAGTTAGATGGATTTTGAAAGTCTCCAAAGAGGGACACTCACACTTCCTGGCAGCCTGTTCTAATGCTCTGCCACCCTCAATGTAAAGAAATTCTTCCTCATGTTGAGGTGGAACTTGTGTTTTAGTTTATAGCCACTACTCCTTTCTTCTTTGCCATCGAATAAAATACTTAAGACATACTGGAAGATTTTATAGGCATACTCTTACTTTAGGCACAGACTCCAGAACATGTAACATTTGCTAAATTGAGTGGAGAGAGGAGGTTGTTTCCACAGAGTGACCTCGACCTTAGGTAAGGTGGGTGACTCTGATCTATGTAGCTCTTTCCATAGACTGCATGAGAGGACTGAAGTGGTGATATGCATGCTTCCTTTAAATGTTTGGAGTAAGGTAAGCCAAGGACTCTGGTCTAACTGCTAAGGTCTGTGTTCATGTCTCTGTTCTCTCAGCAGTCATAGCCTGATCCTCCTTAAACAGTGTTTCTTCGCAGAGTGCAGTGTATATAGAATCATTCTCTGTATGCACAGCAGTGGCTTGGGTATTAAAAAAAAATCAAAATTAAGGAAATAAAAAGACATTCAGGGGAAAAGTCATTGTAGGGAAGATGGTATTGATATCATGATGATTTACTTTACATCTTTCCCACATTAGCAGCAAGTATAACCTATGGTGTATCTGTGCAAGGTTTGAAATAAATGCTTATGACACTATATGTTTATGACACTGTTTTATGACTTCATCTTCTTGAAAATTTCTTCACTTTTTTATCATGAAGACAGCTGTCACTGGTGATTTCAGCAACAGCTTGTTAGGTCACTTTAGTATATCTAAGGTACACAACAATTCTATACATAAAAGCAGTTTCTATTTTTAATTTATTTATTTGCTTATTTTTATTTTCAGTGCAAAAATAAACACCCTCTAGTCTTTTTTCTGTGTATTTACAGATTACTCTTGCCTTTAATCTTTAAATATTTCAGAAAAAATTCTCTTATTTCTCTCTGTATGAGGTAGCACACATTATACACAAGTGTTAAAAAAGAGGTGTGCTTTTATCAATTTTGTCCATTTCAGACACATATTTTTGTTTGACACAAATCATTGTTATTATTGGCTTTACTGTTGATGAAGTTATTTACCTCACCTAGGCTGTTGCTTTTGTGGTTTTGGGTTATTTGTTCTGTTTGATTTGTTTGGGTTTTTCCTCAACAAGCCATTGGGTACAGCTAAGAGTATACATTGTGATTTCATTTGGTGTGTATGTCTTTACATAGATATAAGAAAAATGTCACCAGCCATCCTTAATCACAGAGCTGGAGCATTCAATCTGAAATCTATGGTATTTAAAAAAAAATTGTTACAGTCCTGGATTGTGATCTTCAGTACTTCTTGATTCCTTATTCTGAGAAACAGAAAGTTCTGCCTTCAATACCTATGAGAAGCTAGGCACAGAAAAGGAGAATTTACTGAACATAATCAAGTAGCTATTTTGGTGGAAAAAAAAATCCACAAAAAAATCAGTTCACCATTCTTGTTAAAACTCTTAACATGGCATTTAAACTTTGTTTCTCTGTCTTGAAACAGCTTGAATTCCTTTTTTTTTTTTTCCTATGCTGAGTTTTGGTGGCCTTAACAGCTAAAAGCCATAGCTTATAATGGAGAAATTGAGGATTATTGCAATATGACTGATTTTCATTAATTCTGCTGGTAGCAGAATAAAATCCATAAAAATCTCTCTGCAAGATTGTAACTGGATTGTCAACTTTTTACTCTGGTAGTTCAGAGCAAAGGGCTACAGCATATGTCTTGTCAAAACCAGAATACTCTGCTCCATCCTCATTATGGCACACAAAACAAACCTTGGTAGCATACCAAAGAGGACAATCTAATATCAAAATAGAGACACTGAAAAAAATAACTGGAAAATACATGAGTAACCCCTTCACAATGCCATAATAAACATCTTCCCCACTACCTGTAGAAAATCTCAAAGAATAAATTAAAAATACCTGACTATGGTGGAGATGAAGTAGATATCAGCTTCTGCATTAAAAATATTAAAGATTCTGATTAAATCATTATTTTAAATTCACTGGATGGTTTTGAAGTTATTATTGTCTGAACTAAACTTCAATGAAGTTTATTTTGTATTAAACAGAGATTGGATTCTGGTCTAAATTATGTTTAGTGTGATACTTGTATTGTGCATGTGATAGCTTGTATATAAGCAAGAGTAATTTCACTTTGGGACACTGAAAGAATATATCACAGTGGATATTTTTAAGCCTGTGCATGGGATGTAAGCTGGAACAGTCTAAATTGTTGACTAACATCAAGTCTAAAGATCATCCACTGAGAAATGAGTAAATTGTAGCTCTATCAGGGATTATTAATACATGCCTTGGCTAAAATCTGATTCACACAAATCATAGGAAAAACTTATACATTCCTAAGTTTTAGGCAGGTGAGACAAATGGGGATCAAAACCCCTATAGCACTGAGATAGATGGTGAAGACCTTCTTCTGATTATTTCTGTAGAATTAGAAAAGAATCAGAATGACCTGTGCCTTTCAGTGGCTTGTGCAACAGCAGACAATAAAAATGGTTCTTATACAGTTCTTACGTTTGGCTTTGATCTGAAGACTGAGATAACTTCTTCTGTGCAGTCCCTGGAGAGCTATAGTTATCTTTGCATTGAATTTATTTGAAAGTAAGCCTGAAAAATGCCAATGCTGTCTTACACAGAATTTGTGTGTTAGCTCAGATAAAGTGAAATGGCTCTAAGGTGTACAGTCATGTGGAAAAACTCTTAAGTGGGGATGTTTAGCCTGATACTGCAGCTTTAAAAGGCAGAAAAAATTCTAAAGCTGGATAAATTTTGTGATGGACTCTATACAACAATGATAAATTAAGTGCTATGTGGATTAAAAAACAGTTATTTTTTTTTTATAGGGGTCTATGCAGAAACAGTCTAGTGGAGAAGAGTTCACTGTGCTTCTGTCACCAGAATCAGGAATCAACTTGTGTAGCTGCTATTGTAGGGAAAAAAATGTCACCAGATGGATATACAATAAAGACAAAATATACAGAATTGTTCTCCTCAAATTGTTCTCCTCAAACAGTCATTTGTGTCATTTGAAATAAAATAATGAAAGAACAGTAACAGCAAAAGCTCTGAAAAAATTTGTATGGAAGAAAAACCATAAAAAATGTGATGATGTGCAACTAGATGGACTCTGTGGGCATGTAAGTAGTTAAACTTAAATCAGACTGAGATATTTCTCATTAACCTTTAGCCAGCTTTTCCTACAGTAGCCTTTCTTCATGGTGAATTTCCATGTCAATAAAGCCTGCTTTACTTCCAACACATAATAAAGGGTTGCTTGTTCATATTGGATCGTATTTTTGGCAATTTTATAAGTTGCATAATACTTATTACAAATAATAGAAATAATTTCTCATGGAAAACATTGGCCCAGGAAGTATAGATTGTTGCAGTTAGATTCATCTGTAAAATCTTTCCTCTTTCCTTGAGAACGAAGAACTTTGTGACTTACTACAAAAATTTTGAAATTTGCCTTTCTCCAAGGAAAGAGCTTGATCAAGAAGACAGCTTTAAACCTTAGACAATGCATTAAAACAATGAAAAAATCTTTCCAAACACTAGGCTTGTAATGTTCTGAGTCTGTTACAAGTTCTTCCAATGTCTAGGAAATGAGACCCAGCTTTAGCAGGACTGCTGCAGCATGCAGTAAGTCGCAAGGAAATCAGGGCTCCAGGCTGTCACACAGAATGACACTCATGGAGCAGAATCAGCTGCTTCAAACAGGCAGCATCAGTAGGGAAGAAGATGCAGCACAAACAAACATGACTTTTAGCTCCATTAGCTTCCGAGGGGAAAAAATCAAACAGACTACTTAGGAAAGCTCTCATTTCCAGCCTAGCAAATCAGTAACTGAGTATTGCAATTAAGGAAAAACATTTCCTCAACAAGGATCGACTATGAATCTTAAAAGAGGTTCTAAAAAATTAAAAGTAAGGAAGCAGCAGCTGTGGCTAGCAACAGTTGTTTCCTTTTAGCTGCAGTCATAGATTTGCTTTCTACTTGGCATTCATACTCAGCTCACCACTCTGCTCTGCTGCAGTAGTTCTTTCCCCACTAACTGAAGAAATCTATGCAATAAGAGAAACTCTGAGTGATTTGATTTTCCTCAAAGAGTTCACAAATCCTTTAAAGGTATATGAACCTTCTTTCACATTTCTCACAGGATAAAATTACTGACTGAAACAAAGTTGGATGGGAAATGATTTTGCAGTACCTACTCTAACAGCTGAAGAATATCGGAAGAGTACAGTAACAGAAGTATCTTCAGAGTCAGCTTCATTTTTGCTCTGTTTCATTGCCAAAGGAGTCTTATCCACTGTCTGTTGAGGTCACAGAACTTCAGATCCTCATTTTTGAGTAACTTCATGTAAATGAATTGATTTCACTGGAGATTTTCAGTTGAAAAAGGAAGAGCAATATGTGTCCTTATAGATTTGGTGAAACAGGCTGTCAGATAAAGCAATGAATTGTAAATACAAAACTGTTATCCACATAACAAAAGGCCAAACTAAATATTTTGTCTTTCAGCCATAGGTGTTCTGATCTGTTTTGGTTTTCGTTCCTTTTTCAGCATTTTCTTTGTCTGCCAGATACTAAGCAAATACTAAATCCAACAGCCTTGAGTTCTGCATTTGTGATATTCTGCCTTTCTGTTTCCCTCTCTATCTGTTGAGTTTATGGGTGGCTGGGCAAGGAAGAAACATGTAATGCACCACACAGAAATTTCTAGCTTGGTGGAGGGATGGAAAATAAACCTGATTGAGACTAAGGTATTTTTTATTCCGTAGGTAGAATCAGATAGGAAACCATATGGACTTCCATAAATTTTATTTTATTAGCTTTTGCCCTGTGTGATGTACTTTAAATGAAAACTATTTCTGAAGATGATATTACAATGTTCCCAGATGCATCTATAGCTCATATAAAGAAGGTATTGAAAAATCCAGCCTGGATATTTATTGTAACTGTTGTTTTAGAAGCCATGTGATTATTTAGCCACAGAATTAAATGTTTCAAGTCTATACATTTAAAGACACTGTAGTTGATGAGAAAGACAGGTTTGGCTATTTTAAAAAGCTCCTTTCTGCAGGGAAGTCTGTTGAAGTTTTTTTTCACAGAAAGCACCAGAACTCACATAGTATTTTAGTTTACAAGCATGAAGGCCATATGACAAGACGTCTATATGTATATGCATATACAGGCACAGTGTATATATGTATAAAGATATGTTTATATAATACATAAAAATAGATATACACCCATATGTTCATATATGGATACACAGTGTATATCCACACATCCATATACAAGATTCTCTCAGAAGTTATTTCTGTTTCCGTCAATGAAAAAGGCTTCTAAGAAAATCAACATCTACCATGCCCTAGCAGTAACAGACCACCTGTTTATTGAGGGCTTTTTCCTCACTTGAATCCTATTTTGTACACAGGCTCAGGCTTTACTTCCTCTCTGGCATGCATTTTCATGCCAAGTAATTACCATGATCTAGCAAGACAAAGCTCAGATTCCTAGTCTAAAGGTTAGATTCTGCTTATCCCTTCCACAGCTCGTCTGGAAGTTTCCTTTTCCCTCTTTCTGTTTGTGTTCACTCAAAACTAAGCAGTGCTCAGACAGGAAGGAGAGACGCCTTTGCCGTCCCTTCATGGGCAGGGCAAGAAAAGGATTTGTCAAGGCAGAGGGCAGGACCCCTCCCGATGGCAGCAGGAGCAGATGCAGCTGGGTGTGAGCACACTGGGCAGGGGCTGCAGAACAGCAGGATTTGGCTGTGTGGGATGTGACACAGGGATGTGCAGGGAGCAGAGAGAAGCCTCGGCAGGGGAGGAGGAAGAGGGTTATCCTTCCAAATCAAGTGGGAGAATGAAATTGCACCTTAAAGTGTGCTTGGGATGCTCACATGCAGGGAATCAGAGGGATGCAGGCAGAGGCCCTGCCAGCCCTCACCGCTCTACTCTGGCATCCATGTCTTGTGTGATGTATATGATATGATAAGATATGACCCATTACTGGGTAAAGAAGAGCTGAACTAAGCAGACACAGTGCTTCCCTACTGATAAAATACTCCTTTGTAGGTATGTGTTATTTTTCTTCGAAGCTCTTTTAGCTGTTTCTATCCTTTCAGATACTTTTACTTAAGGAACTGAAACTTTGATTTGGCATTTTTCATGAAAATATATCTTCATGCTTCAAAACATTTCCATTAGCAAGACAAAATAAATTTTAGTGAGTTTCCTAGGACTCATTTCTTTACATAGAATGAAATTTTTTTTGCCAACAAAAGCAATTTCATTTTGCGAGTAACTCTGTAAGGCTGCTACTGAGACAGCATAAAGTAAATATTAAACATTCACCAGGGAAAGATATAAAGGCTCACATTTGAAACAGGAATTTATAATCTGATAATTAAAATTTCCTGGGAGTGTGTGTCTGGGGGATTGACCCTATTCCTGTTAGTTTTTAAGTCCTTGTCAGCCTTAATTTCACAAATGCATTGTCTTTTTTGACATTTTAACGTAGCAAAACAACTCAACATGGTTATAAGTACAGTGTCTCCCCAAGGCAAAAATCCAGAAAAAAAATGACAGAGGAAGCTCCTTAATATATGATCTGGTCTTGGACCATCTGGTCAGCCATGGCAGAACACTATTGAAAATAGTAACTGGTAAGATGCAATTTCAACAGTGAAAGACTTCAGATGTCAAACCAGCAACTGATCAAAGGTGTGCAACAGCACTGACACAATCTGCATTTTAAAAAGGGAGCTACAATTCTTTCTCTTTTCTTGCATTTTCTTTGTACTGAAGCATTTCTAGCCTGTAAAGAGATGAAAATGTTTTTCACAATAAACTTATGCTTCTTTTGTAGACGGTACCTACTTAGCCTTTTGAAATGTCCGTTTGTGCACAGGAATCATTTGTTTTTAAATTAAGTTAACATTAGCTTTCTGAGGTAGGATTTTGGACTTCAATAGGACAGAATCATCAGGTTTTTGCAGGTGGCAATTTTCAAAGACATTCAAAGTAAAAATATAAATATGTTCAAATATGTTTAAATTATTTTTTTTTAACTCTTAAAATATTTTTTAGTCTCTAAAAGACTCCTACATCAAATAAAAAAAATTGTTGAACTCAAGAAAGCTCTTCTAGAGAGAATTTAGAAAGCTCTTCTAGAGAGTATTTCAGTGTATCTATAGCAAAAGCTTTGCCCAGCTGTTGAAAGGCATAAGGAGGAGTTAGGAAAATCAATTCTTATTAAACTCCACAATTTCCAAGAAAAAATAGTATTCCCTTATAGAAGGCTTTGCTCTAAGCCAATTGTGGTATGGTTTGTTAGGATGCTATTATGACCATAGAGCAATTACATTACAGCTATTTAATACAAAAACTAATTTAGGAGATTTTATGTATTAATTTTATAACTAACATAAGGATCAGGTTTACATATATCTCAAGGTTTCTTTTAATTGTGGATTTGCTCTTTTGCATATGTAATAATTTGTGTCTGTAAAAAACCAGGATGTGTATTTCCTTGAGGCTGTTTTTATTTTGCCAATCCTTCATGCCAAATATATTGTCCAGCCCCAACATAAGCTTTGCCAGGACTCAGCAGTCTCAGCAGCTAATAACCAGATAGCATTTAGTTCACTTGGAATATAATACCAAGATTGTTGTGCACCACCCCATTTAGGAAGAGCTTTTAAAAAGACCTTTTATGACAGGTAATAGCTAGCTTAAGCAGACAGGAGAGGAGGACCTGGTTTCAGAGGATTAAATAATAATTTTAAAAAAACCTTTGCAACATGACTGCTTTAAAACAAGCATTTCACTCCACACTGCTATTGTGCTACTTTCCTCTCTTTCCACCATGCAATTCCTTAATTCTTCATTCTCATAGTTAGTGGATTCCTCTTACCAAGATGAAATCATGACATTACATGCAAGTTTCTTGGGTGATTTGGACAGCAATGATATCAGGAGAGAAGCTCAGCAAACTGCTCAAAAAGCAAGATGGGGAAATCAAACCTCTTTTCCATAAAATTGTATGGTAGCTTTTATTAAATTCACGCATTTGCACAACTTACCTTCCTACAGCATCAATCTTTAGCATCTAATACTGATGTGTTGGTTTCTATATAAAAAGTAACACTTTCAGAGTGTAAGATCTCAGTATGCAGCAGTAAATTCAAATGAGCATGCAGCAATTGGGAAGAAGTTAATATTTCAAGATTTGCTGTGTGATGAGACTGGATAGTATTCATTCAGTATGTGCTGCTACTCCTTAGTACCAAATTTAAAAATTCATACCCAGCAGATGCTAAAAGTCTATGGTCATATTTCTACAACTGAAATATTGTATGTTAGGTACATTTCAGTATGATTCAATTCCAGCTTCAGGCTTCTTACATTCAGGAGTGACAAAGCACATATCAATTTCAAAATATATGCAATCCATCTACCCTGTTTTCTCCTGAAGAATTTTGTTGGAATAGCAAGCATCTCATGTGAGTGTGCCAGGACTGAAACTGCAGTAAACACAGTAAGCACAGACAAAAGCTCCTACAACTTCTTGATATAAGCTACTTGTCATAAGTATTGGTAAAAAGCTTAAAATGTATATGTTTTATTACCTTTTAAAGGGTTAATTAAAAAATAATTTAAAAAATCTTTTTCAAGAGCAATAAGGCAGCATAGTGAAAAGTAATTTTTTATACATCTTTAATTTATGAGGAACTGTAGAGATAATGAAAAAATAAGAGGGACAAGCTGTCTAAAGGGAAAGCATGGTCTTTTAGTTAGGGCATCAGAATGCTGCCCTGAAGAACTAGGCCTCCATGTCTGTCCCTCAGAATACACCAAAAACCACTGGACTCCTTTGAAAAATGGAGGCAGCATCATAAATCAAAGAGTCACAGAAGGGTGGGATTACAGCTGTAGAGGAAATCATCATTCCCATATGCCTACATAGTTGATTACTTACTGGGCACAGCCATAACGAAAATTCCCTGAGGTAGGCACAGCATTTCTTATCAAATGCTCTTTTTTCTGCTGACATGAGTACATATTGTTTCATTATACATCAAGTAGGTGTAAGTCAGTCAACTATCTGTAGGAGGTAACTGGGTGGGTGAATTATCTAAGGAAATGCTAATTTATTGGCAACAGTGGAAGCCTAGACAGCCGCTTTTGGCTGAGGATAGAATTCAGTTTGGAGATTAATTTTTTAAAATGTAGAGGTCTCCTTGTCCAGTCTCTTCTCAATGTAAGTCAACACAGTATTAACAGTATTAATACAGAATCACAGAATGGTCAGGTTGGAAGGGACCCCAGTGGTCATCAAGTCCACCCTCCCTGCTCCAGCAGAGTCACCCCAGAGCACAAGGATTATGTCCAGACAGTTCTTGAATATCTCCAGTGAGGGAGACTCCACAGCCCCTCTGAACAACTTGTTCTAGTGCTCAGGCACTGCACCATAAAGCAGCTCTTCCTCATATTCAGGTGGAGCTTCCTGTGCATCAGGTTCTGCCCATTGCCTCTTGCCCTGTAGCTCAGCCCCACCAAGCAGAGCCTGGCTCCATCCCCTTGACACCCTCCCCTCAGACATTGATGAGGTCCCCTCCCACCTGTATCTTCTCGAGGCTGAGCAAGCTCAGCTCCCTCAGTCTTCCCTCTTAGCAGACATACTCCAATCCCTTAATTATCTTTGTATCTCTCTGCTGGACCCACCAGGGCCAGGTTAAAAGTCCTGAGTTATACCTGTCAGATTTAGGTGCGTTATACTCTGTAATGCTGTCAGACACTTCAATCATTCAAATGATGTCTGAAAATCCTGGTCTTAATGACTGTTACTTAAGATGCTTTCCACAAAATATCTGCAAGGTGTAACGAATTCTGGACCTTTAGCTATTATTTTATTTCAGCTTGAGATAGTTTGGATAATATTCAGTCTTTCATTTCCTTTATCGAAGTATATTGTCACCAAAACTTGGAAAAGACTAATTTTTCTGTCTAAAATAGAATAATACACCAGTCTAACAAGAATAAATTGTTTAGAACATACCATAGGAAATTATGCAAACAAAGAAGGAAAAATTATTATTGCAAAACACCATTAAATCCATGCCTTAGGGTGAAACAGCATTTGAAGAGTATATTAGACTAAAGCAAATAATCTAATTGTTTCCTTCAAGCTATTACGTATTTAATGCAATAAAAATCCCTGAAAATAAGTTATTTAAAATTCATTTAATGGAAGAAAATATATTATTTTCCATATCTCAAATTATTAAAAGATTTTAAATATTTTTAAGGTATCTCTATTATTACTATATGATATAGCACTTTTTTTCATGGAACAAAGTAATAATTCTCTTGTGCTGTGTAAGCCAAACAGGGTTTAATTGTGATGGAAATAAGGTGCCTGTATGGCAAAATGAGTGTGACTTGTAGGGATTTTTACCCTTTTGATGTCAGCTCAGATCCTGTCCAAGGCCTTCTAATTCCTCTATGTTTGGACAAGTCCTGCAAAAGCCAGGAGGAATTCTCTTCACGGAAGTTACTCATTCTTGGACCTCAGCTCTTGTTTTTTGACAAATAAGAGTATTATGACTGTAAAGCAAGTGCTTAGTCAACAATGAACTCTATTTGCCTGCTGATTCACCCCAATAAATATAGAGGTCCCAGAGGAAAGTCACGATGTTTTAGGCACTTGAGTGTTGAGAAATAGACATTGTTTCCAGACTTTACAGTGAGAGACAAAAGGTGAGAAGGTAAATAAGTGATGGAGTGCTTTATTCAGAGACTTCTATGGAAAATGATGTAATTAAGAAGTTTAGTAATGGTGGGATGGCCACATCCAAAGAGTTAGAGTCAATGGCTCAGTGTCTGAGTGGAAACCAGTAACAAGTGCTGTCGCTCAAGGGTGTGTACTGGATCCAACATTATTTATTGTTTTGATCAGTGACATAGATAGTGGGATCAACTGCACCTGCAGCAAGCACACAGATTATATCAAGCTGAATGCTGCAGTCACCACACTGGAGAGCAGGAATGTCATCCAGTGTGACCTTGACAAGCTTGAGAGGTGGACCCATATTACCCTCATGAAGATCAACAAAACCAAGTGCAAGGTGCTGGACGTGGATGGGGATCATCTCCAGTATCAATACAGAATTAGGATTGAATCTATTGAGAGCAGCCCTGAGGAGAAAGACTTGGGAATTCTGGTGGATGAAAAATTGAATGTTGCAATGTGTGCCTGCCACTCAGAATGCCAGCTGTACCCCAGGCTGCATGAAAAGAGTCATGGCCAGCCAGGGCATGGTGGTGATTCTGCCCCTCTACTCTGCTCTGGTGAGACCCTACCTGGAGTATTGCACCCAGCTCTCGTGTTCCCAGCACAGACAATTCATGGACCTGTTAGAACAGGTCCAGAGGAGGGTCAAAAAAATTATCAGAGGGCTGTAACACCTCTTTTATGAGGAAAGGCTGAGAGAGTTGGGGGTCATTCAGCTTGAAAGAGACCTTATTGTGACCTCCTAGTTCTTAATAGGAGCCTCCAGACATTTTACTGAGGCCTGCAGTGACAGGACAAGGGTCAATGGTTTAAACCTGAAAGAGGGTATATTTAAAATGGATGTAAGGAAGAAGTTTTAATGATGACAGTGATGAGACACTGGAAGAGGTGGCTCAGAGTGTGGCTGTGTAGTGTGGTACAGTGCAGATACCTCTTCCTGGAATTGTTCAAGGCCTGATTGGATGGGATTTTGAGCAACCTGATTCAGTGGAAGTTGTCCCTGCCTGTGGCTGGGGAATGGAACAAAGTGATATTTAAAGATCCCTTCTAACCCAAATAACGCTATGACTCCATGGAAGAAAGTCTTGACTTGTCATAGAGCCTGGGTGTTTACTGACCACCTCATTAGATAGCCCAAAATTAGAGTGGACAAAACTCCTTCTTAAGACAAGTCTTTTAATTCTTATGAGTCAGGGAGAGGAGTCTCTTTTCTGTGAATCAAATACACTATCTCCACATTCTGGTAGCAAAATACTCTGATAGTGGGAGACAGCACCAAAAATAAAACAAAGTAATTAATGTGCCCATTAACCATTCAGGTGCAACTCATACATGTCCTTACAATTTTCAATGATACATAAACTTATTTCCCTCCCTTTGTTTTTCTCTTTTCATGAGACTTGAATTCAAAATGCAATTCCAGGCTAATTTCACCACGGAACCTCTGTTTAGCCTGAATGACTCTATGTACTGTCAGTCTTGGAAACAGAGGAAAAAAAACCCCGACTAGAAATCAATTGTGGAAACTCTCCTGTGTGGATTGAGTCATCATTTTCCCCTTGGAATATGTTTTCCATTTAAACGAAGGCAAGAAAAACTGTTGTGAATATAATAAAAAAAAAAGTTTTAAAAAATACATGTCTCCAAGCCAATAAGTGATTCAGACTGTTGGTTTCTTATAGAGGAATTAATCCCACCTAGCTTTCAATATCTACAGTGCTGGTGTCTACTTTTGAGTTGTCATCAAAGTTCCACTGGTAGTCAATGAAAAGAAGTCAGCATTTTCAGGGTATGATTCATCCACTGTATTTTAGGCATACTTTGGATGAGATGCAATGCTCCCTAAGTCTGATCACATAAATCTTAATGCACTACTGAAGAGAGCTAACAGACTTATTAGAAATTAATCACAGTGACTATAAACAGAAAGTAAAAAGTGCCAATAGTTCAGTGGTTGCAGAAATAATATAGTCATGTTTGGAAGGAGCAGTGAAAACTGGTAAGAGATTAAAAAAAAGACACCATATGGATTAGAAGTGCAGAAAAACCCCTCTATAGTGATAGTCTGGAGAACCTCTTTCTATGCAATTTTGCAGGAGAAAGTTTAAAGTTTGTCTTATTTGCAAAAGAGAAATAATATTGCAAGAGTTTCCTTTCAGACAGGGTATTATACAAAAATTAAGATGCTCTGTCTAGAGCTGAAATCAATTCAGCTCAAGGAAGCCTGGATTTTAAAACAGTTTATTTTTGAGAATAATTAATAAAATGGCTAGTACTAGTAAAAGTATAAAATCTGTCTTTTTAATACCTATCTATATTTTGACTGGATTAAGTCACAAAATTCAAATTTCTTAAAAAAGTCAGGAATTTTAAATGTTTTTATTTTATTTTGTTTTAATGTAACATGAAATCCAAATTTCTAGTGAAGCCAGTTCAAAACATGAAGACTTTAAATGTGTCTGCCTGAAGCTTCTCTTACCTGAATCAAAATCATGCCACTCTACAGCATTCAGTGAAGCAGTTTTGTTTCATGAGAGTGCTTCTTTTGGGGGAATGAATCATCAATATTTTTTGCAAATCAAGTTTAGTAATTGACCACAGGAACAGCCTACTAATGATACAATTGATTCTTCATCACTTTAATTCTTTAAATCTGTTTAGGATATGTTTCTGAAATATTCATCATAGAGTAATCAAAAGTTATGGGCTTGTTGTAGGGATCATTAGGTGAAACTGCAGAGTCTGAGTCATTCAAAAGGTCAGTCCAGATAATCATCACTGTTCTCTGTGACCTCACAGGGTATTCATCTTATGCATTAGGCCTTCTGCATTTTATTTAAATATGCTTGGCTCCCCTAGATAGCAATGAAGATTATTAAATATATGTCCAGGATTTAAAATTCCATTCTCTATGCTATTACTATTGCTGATCCTTTCAGGCCATGTAACCTCAATGTAACCTGAAATTTCCCCAGAGAGGCTAGTCTAGAGGTAAAGGGATGGGAAAGGGGAAATATATATCAAGATTTTTATAGATTTTTATAGATTTTTTTTTTTTTAATAACAGAGGCCTGCCCTGGTAGTTTTAGGGATTCCTATGCAACTTTGTCCCAGGAATTAGGATTCTCACTGATCTTTCTCGTACCTATCCCTTGTCATTCATTGACATAAATGGTGTCACCTCTAGTAGTTAGGAGAGAGGAATCAAACTAGCCTTAGGATGTAAAGATGTGCTTTAAGCTATAATTACAACTGTTAGCTGCCCTTTGGGTCAGATGTACCCCAGACAACCAAAGACCTTTTTTCCCTACCTACCACTCACAATTTTTGGCTCTCAGTCAATAGCAATTCAAATAAAGAACTGTCAAACAGGAAGAATTGATTCGGAGTCCAGCTTGGGCAAACAGAGGGAAATAAGCATGAATGTGAGCTGCAGGCTAATTTGGCCCATTATATTTACTTGCATACTGCTTGTTATTCACCTTTCACATATTTACCCTGAATTCCCTTTCAAAAAGCAGCCTCTACAGCCTTGATTCCAAGTTCCTGTCTCTGCCTTTTGGTTAACATTCTCCATGTTGCACTATGATTGCACTTCAATTTCTTCCCCCACATGCTACTCATCAACCCAATTTATTGACTCATAGAGTTACTAAGGAGATGCTTATCAAGCAGAATAAACACCCCTCTGCTTGCCAACTGGTACTGTGTAAATTGGCTTTGCTTCAGTGTCCAGCCATATTTTAACAAACCCTCAACAGTGCCTCAAAATGCTTTGCTTTGTGTCCAGACTTGCCAGCAGAGCACATTTCTAGTGGCACAAAGGAGGTCTGTATTTTTTTTTCAGGCCTAATTTCAATACTTTCAATGTGTTTTCATGCTTTATCTCCAACCTAGCTCTTTGTAGTCTCTAGGAAAACATTTAGCACAACTTCTTATTATCGAGCTATCCAACATCATTAAATTTGTTCACTGATGCACATATGTAAATGTATTTTGTCACAATGTCTGTCGCTGGATTGACCTGGCAGCTAAGCGTTGCATTAGAGCTGAGCAATTCTGAATTACTGAAGTATACAGGCAGCTTAGGGAACCTTTTATTCATTTTTAATATGTTGATGGATGTAGCTGTGAAATTTCACTAGAAGCTTTGTGTACATTGATTGTATTGATGCATATTTCATTATCAAACTTTGAAACTCTGAGTACTAAAAGGTCAAATGAGCAGTGCACACTGCCATAGTCTGTACATACTTTGGGGATCCAACAAGTTTTTTCTGACTATCTCAATGCCCAAGCTCTGCTATGCAACAAGACATTATATCATAATAGTGAGGGTCCTCTAATGCTTGCATTGTTCCTATACTTCCATGTTCTGTTAAAGCATAGTCACTGAGCTCTTCACAAATCAGAGCAAACAAAGTTCACTGGCACCATCAGGCTGTAGCAAGCCCTTTCCTCTCTCCCTTTTTCTTTCGTTCTTGTAACACAGCTGTTTATACAGAAGAGAGACAATGCTGAGTTTGTTAACAGCTGGCAGTTAGCAGTGACTTATTATGGAAGGGTCTTGAAGTGGCCCAGTCTCCTTGACGATGAAAAACCAAAAGGCTATGTTGCTTTCAAAATCTTGTTTTGGGAATAGAAGTGGAGTTGAGGCTGTGCCAATTCCAGACTCATGAAAGCTGCACAGAGAGAAGGGGGCCAATTCCTTAGCTTCTGCTTAAAGCAAAATCATCTTTGTGAGAAAGGATTTGTTTCTACCTATTAACATCAATATATTATACTCTACCAGCACCCATTAAAAGATCAGTCTTACTTGGGCTTGGCATATCTCTTTTCCTGTGCTTTGAAACAATGAAATTGACTGGACCTCCCCTGTTACTCTAGGCCTCCAAACTTTTAATTAATTTTTTTTGTTATTTTGATCAAGGGATAAAGGAGGAAAGATACTAATAATAAATGGTGACATACAGGAGGCTAGTAGAAATAATCTCAAAGATTTCAGTGAGAAAAGATGGAAAGGTTTAAATCTCTTTAGAGGTTTGACTCAAAAAGAATTCAGGGAGAAAAGGGGAATAAAGACAATAAACAATAGGGGTAAAACTATTCAAGCACAGATACATTCTTACAGAGTGAGAGGTAAGCCAACTGAGCAATAACGTCTCCTCAAATCATAAAAGGCTGGATGGATGGATGGATGGATGGATGGATGGATGGATGGATGGATGGATGGATAGGGTTTCACATTTACTCTAAATGCTCTTCTGGAAATGTTTGGGGTTTCCCTGAAAGCCAGGATGTCACATAACACTACAGCATTCTCCACTTCTCAGCTGTGGAATTGAGAAGTGTCTGGGGGCTTGGGGCAGTGTTTCTGACATGGTAGCCAGTGTTGAGGGATGGCCCTGATCCCTCAGCCACAGCATGAGCAGCACTCAGACAGCAACTCCGTGCCATTTGTCCCAACAGCTTTCTGCCATGGCAAAGGAATACACAGAGGGGAGCACCTGAGCAGGTTCCAGAGGCAACTGCTGTTAGTCACAGAGAGGATAGGAGGAGTACATTTGAGCAACCAAAACTGCAAGATAATAAGGATTAGGACTCACACAAAGGTTATTGGGCTATCATCTGTATTTTAATTGGAAAATTCTTGAGCAAAAAAGGGTACTGTAATTGTATAAAGATATAATGAGAAACAAACTTGGGAAATTTCCTTAAAAATATATTCTATACCTTGGGAAATGAAAGCAACATTCAAACGATAATGACAGGAATATAGATACTAATAAGTATATATTTAAACTTCTTTAAAGAACAATTCAATAACTTATTTGTGTTATGCCAAGTAATTTGTTGTGAGAAATGCAGATTTTTAGAGGTAGAGATGAGTTACAGAATCAGACCCCTAGTCCTTCTACATCCCACCACCCTCTTATATGACAGAATAACACATTGCTTGGGTGATCTTAATATTCAGTCTGGCAGCTAAGAGCTTCCAGTGCAGAACAAACTTATGAGGAAGGCTGAGAGAAACTTCTGTCATCCTATTCACTCTCACACTCATCCCTTCCCACCCCCCCCTCCTGTTCCCTCAGTAGCAAAGATTGGAGAGGCTGGTGACTCACAAGGTGCATTATAGCCCTGTGATGCAGTCATGGCCCACACATCACCCTTCCTCATGACACCATGAACTTGAAGCATTCTCTGTAGGGGCTGTCAGAGCTGTGTCTGCAAATGCCACCAGCTCTGTGAGTGTTCTCTTAGAGATTCAAAACCCTCAGACACTGAAGGGAGCTCTCATGACATTCATTCACTTCTCTCTCTGCTCTCTGTTCTTGTTTACCACGGAACATTTGTTCCTATGAACTGCTACTGTCCCTGTGTGTTTAACATTTGAACCGATCTCTTCCAGCCAGCACAATTTCCACAAGTCCATTTGCTATTAGGAAATAATTAATGCATCAATCAATCAATAATCGATCAATTTTGTTAATCTGGTAAGTATGGTGCTTTATTTAGGTCTCTAAGTACTTATTTCCAATGCAGTGAAATAAAGAAGATAGATTAGACTCAAACAGTTCAAAGCAGTACTTGTCAGAGTAGAAACCTTCTCTTGTCAAGGTCAGCCAAGGTTTTGATGCTGGAAAAGGAGTAGAGGTGGGGGCTCTGTAATATTAACAGCTGGGAACAGAGGTGGGCTTTTTCAGTCATGTTCTCCAGTATCTTATGCAGGAACCATATCCTTCACTAAATAATTTAAGTGATGGACTGGCTAGTATTTCTTTACTTCACTACTAAATACACCCTTGGCTTTTTGTCCTTTGTCATATCATGACTCCTTGAAGTTTTATTTCATGCATCCTCAAATTTTATTCTCCAAATCACTTATCACCTTTCAAAAAGGTAGCTTTAGATCTTGTTCTGTTTACAAAGGTGCTGGTTTTATCCCTGTGCCTATCAGTGGTACAGGAATTCACTGGTGCTCTCTTTACACTGGGATGAACACAGAGACACTCAGGCCTAGAGGCCACAAAATGTCTGGCAAAGTATCCGTTCATGAAAGCAATTTGTTATAATATCATACAGAATAAATCATGGCTGACATATCTGCTGGAGCTATTTTTAAAGGAAATAATTCATAAAGCTGAGAGGTGTGAAGCAGTGAGCATAATCTACATTGACTGGGGAAAAAAATGCTGTACCTCAGAGGAGACAGAAACAAGGGGTTAGCAACAAGCTCAGAGAGGATTGTTGTGGTGAGGATAAAGATCTGTCTGAAGGGCTTTGTGCTGGTGGTATCACTGCTGTGGGAGGAAACAGCTCAGTAAGATGATAAATGGAGAATTATACAGCTTTATTTTTCTCCCCACTTACAAATGACTTAATCATGCTGACAGGATCTCCACTAATTTCCACCATATATAGAGTACTTTCTACAGGAGCCAAACAAGTGCCACCCTAATAACTCAGCTTTTCTCATCCATTATATTCTTGTGTGTCATTGGTATAGGTTGCTGTGGGATGCATTTGACAATTTGGAATTGTATTACAAGAAATAAAACAAAAGTGCA
The DNA here is from genome assembly GCA_013397245.1 of Thryothorus ludovicianus. NCBI lineage: Eukaryota > Metazoa > Chordata > Aves > Passeriformes > Certhiidae > Thryothorus > Thryothorus ludovicianus. The sequence continues at coordinate 509,848 of VZTB01005683.1, read as the reverse complement.
CACACAAAGGAAAAGAATAATTTTGAAATTGAAATAGGTTTTAGGACTAAAGGCCAAATGCAGCAGATAGGGCTTGATGTTCTCTGTAAATATAGCAGGGAGATGTGATGGGTTGGATGAGCAATTAGAATTCAGATGGCAAAAGAGCAGCCTCAGCTATCATTTAAATCAGCACGAGAAGGACCTAGATAGGTGAGGGTGGAAATGGATCACTGGACCAGAATCTCTTTTCACTCCCACTGATCGAGATCAAGAAAAATCTGGGTTTTTTTAAAATACATTTGGTAAGGGAAGAAATGCGCTCAGTGAGGAACTGTCTGGGTATTACTTGAGTGTCATAGAGATCAAAGGCAAATTGGTGCAGAATGCTGCTCATACAACAAGAGGAAGAACAGAAATGAAAAGAAATTGCTTCTCATCAAAGGATGTAAGTCAAAATTCTGGATTATCTATACCTCTGGGAAAACATCCCAAACTCAGGTGTGTCATCGTGCCTAGCAAGGGCCAACTGAGTGTCACAGGAACTCTGCAAAGGCAGAAGAGGACACAAAGAAAATATGCAGAAATTATGACAGAGCTCAAAGGGATGAATCACAAACAGAACCTGGAACAACTGTCACTACAATATATTCATGCACTGTATCATAATTTAATGTCAGAAAGTAATAAGGACAAAATTATAAAATACCAATTAACTACTGCAAATGAGCGAAACAATTCAGAAAATGGTTTTAAATGCTCTTACACTACTAGTAAAAATATCTTAACAGATGCACAAATGCATCTTGGGGTGAATGCATTATGCATTACAGATTCAGTGCTACCATTATAACCCTCATAATCACTTTTTCACTTGGTCATGTGTTGTACATCTGTGAATGCTTGGCAAGATATTTCAGTGAGAGGAACTTGCAATTTTAGCTAACCTTTCCTTTTATAAAGCTTGGCTGCCAGCTTTGTTCTTTCCATGCTTCAGAACCTCTGCAATGCAACCTTTTCAATAGTATATACTGCAAAATACTTAAAAAAAAAAGTTTCAGTACCTAAAATACAATATTGAGACCATAACTGACAAAATAAGTCAGCTCCATGATCTCATTTCAAACAGCATAAAGCCCAGCACTACTAATGGCATAAGTATCAGAATCTGATGAACCCCAGAATCCAAAAAAACTTCCACACTTCTGAGAAGTTTCCTCTGGTTTTAAAGTATGCCTGTCTGTCCTGGGTAGAAACTGGCACCTCCCTCTGGCAACATCACTAATCCTGTTCAGTAAGGACACAACACAACACATGTGATAACTGAAATACGTAGGACAAGCCTCCACATCCCATTTAAAGTTTAGCTTTGAGATGTCAGCAGAAGTGAGTAAAGGCACACAAAATTAGTGGAAATGTGACCATGAGTCCTGCACAGCAGCCAAAAGCATTGCTAACAAAACTCAGGCATATGTTGAGACAGCACAGGGAGAAAATATTACAGAGAATAAAATTACTTATCTGCCCATGACCTTATGGGGAGATTATATAGTTTTGAAAGTACCTTCTCATAACCAGCATTCTCAACAACATAATAATGTTCTAGCTTTTCAAACACTGCAGTGTAGGGACCTCCTGGTATATGGCTTGGTTATAGAGATGCAGCATTATTCATTGATTCATTTTAATAGTGTCCAATCAAGCTAAAGAAGAAATGAAGCGTACTTTTTTTTTTATTATAGCATTTCTCATATTATTTCTGATGTCTAATTAATCCACCATTACCTGGGTTTAGGGACAAGCCAAACACATAGAAATCAATCATAGTGGGCAACCTGAAGTGTTTGCATGAGTCAGAAAGAAGAGGTTGATCACATAATTAAATGAATTTCAAAAGGCAAACACTGGTCAAAAGTCAAATACTGTTAATTTTAAAATAGTTAAGGTGAACAATTACCCATCTTGCCCCATTTTTGGAGAAAATTAGGGAGTTAATAGAGAAGGTAGCAAATTTTTTCTGGAAAATACATTAATTCTGGTTCTATGTGAACTAGCAGTGTCTTGACATGCTTGGTAAATTTAATTCAGAAAGTGGAATCAATTTCACCTAATGTGCAATGTCAGCTGTAAGCTGGCCATTTGAGGTGTTCTTTATAGTCAATGGGGGAAAAAAAAGCAATTTTAGGATATGACTGATGCAATGGCTTTAAGGCATCTGCTTTTAGAGGAGATGAACTGAATCATAGAAGTATTCATTATCCATAAATGGGATCCAGACACTAAACCAGAAGTGAACATCACCTTTAGAAACAGGTTTTCTGTCCTTCCTCTTGTCTCTTATGAGACAAGAACATCTCATGAAGTTCCAAGGCACTGAATAAGTTCCACTTCTGAATAGATTATCCATAAAATAACATGTCGATAATAATATTAGATATATCTCAAACTATTTTCAGAGTAGGTAAATGTACTTATTCCATTTTATGAAAGAAATGTGACAAAATCCAGCTAGGGTGGTCATGTAGAAGGTCAGTGCCAGGGGCAGAAACTGAAACCAAATGTCCTGCCTTTCCAAGAGCTTTTTCAGCTCAACAAACCTGCTCTTAATTTCAGTCTTCTGCTTAAGAGATTTAATTTTATAGCTCTAGTTAATCTATCTGAACTTTCCTGAATGTCTCCATGCAGTCTCTGAGGGAAAATTATCTGCCTTTCATGCTGATGTTTAGAGCTGTGAGTACAATTGCATCACCTCTTCTTTTCACCTTGGAAGGCATCACCATCTCCCACATATCTGCTTTTGGGGCCGTTTTGAGAGTGGTCCCACCCACTCCTTTCTGCAGCAGAAGCTCAGCTAGAGTCTGCCAAGAACATCGACGTCTACAGGGCTAGTTACATCATCATTCTCTGGTCTTTTGAAATACAAAACTGGACACTAGAGACCATCTGAAACAGGGAAGATATTAAGTAAAAGAAAATAAAAAAATAAAAAAGAAAGAAAGCAAAAATGACTGAATGATGAAGCTCTCTCTGGCCAAGATGTAGGATGAATAAGTTTCAGAAAACTTTCAAAGGCTTATCAAGGTTGCTGACTTGTTAAGCTCTATTCACAAACATGGGATTTAGGTAAAAAACCCTCCAGAAACAGAATGCATCGTTTTATCTGAAATTTATACAGTTTTGTGATTATATGAGGCTTTCATAGTTAGAAGCCTTGACACAGATCTGAAGCAGTTCTCTGAGACATACAGCTCCATGAGCTGAGCCAAAGAGATTCTGGGGATTTACAGGATATAACAATTTTAACAAATTCTGTTCTGCTGCATAGTTATGTGAACTCCACTAAATTCAGCAGTGTTCCAACCAAGGTGTGCAGGAGACATGCACACACAGGTAAGTTATTTTAATTCTGTCCTCCAAAGCCATTTATTGATCACAGGGGTAGGGTCAGTATTGTCAAGACAGGTAGACATCTGTTTAACCTCAAAGATATAAAAAACCCAAAAACCTCTGTAAACTCCAAAGATGGGGGGATTGCAGTATGAAAATCACAGAATGACAGAAGCCTCTGAGTTGGAAGGGAGCCACAAGGATCATCAAGGTCCAACTCTTAAGTGAATCACTCATACAGGGATCAAACCCACAACACTGGTGTGATTAACACCATGCTCGGACCAGCTGAGCCAATCTCAGTTAAATGAATCCACTGGACACGCCTTCCCTCCTGGGGGAATGGCTGTAGGCTTGCAGCATCTCACTTGGCACAAGGGGTCTGTGCTTGGGTCACTGCATCCCCTGTGAGAGGCACTCCACTGATTTGGGCGGGTATTGCATGACATCTGTCACACCCATAGCGCCCATGGGCAAAGTAAGAGATGCTGGGAGTATCAGAGGAAGGAAAGATGGATTTTTAAAAATATAGAATGGAAGGAAGAATGAATTTAAAAAAAAATATACAATGAAAGTGAGGGGTAGGATGTACTTCTCAAGAAAAGGAGTTTTTCCGATTTCTAAAGACAGGAAAAGATTTTTGCCATTAACATTACAAATGAACAAGACAGAGGCAAACCAAAACATGCTCCCAATCTTTTCTGTTGCACTTATACACAACACATAATTCCATTTATGCGTTTGTGAATTTTTCCCTTCTTATTTGTCAAGAATGTTATTACATCCAGACCTGGACTCAGTCAACTCAAGTGGTTTTGTAAAACAAATAAAAAGCAAATTCAGCTCAGCATCATGTCAATTTGACACACATTAATACCCGTTCCAGTCGGGCTTAATTACAGTTAGGTGGTTTGATGATGAATCTAACTAATCCTTTCTTAAACCAGCTAATCGATCCTGTCAATTGTTTCTGTCTTTAAAATTCTTCTTGATTGCTGTGGAAGGAACATAAACCCCAGTTACTCTGTTTCTATAAATAAACATTATACCTGATGTGGTAAGAAGTAAACCTGATTCTCCTGCACAGTCCAGATCTTTCAGAGAAGCTTCACACATTAAAGATCTATAAGGACACTGCTGTTAGCTCTTACATCCCGAGTAAAAAATCCAAGGAGTTTGAACAATTGATTTGAGCAAGCTGATCAGCAACATTCTGTTGAACTAGTTTGTCTTACTTCTTAGGTTTGATTCTCTTCCTTCCTTATCAAAATACATGAAACACAAAAAAATCAAATAGCAAAACCTGTGAAATAACACTACTTTTAAGGAAAACAAAAAAGCAAAGGAAAGCAACATTTCCAGAATTACTTTCTTGAGACCATACATACTGAAGCTGTTTGAATATTTTTTTTTATATCAATGCTACTGTATGGAATTGTTGAAAAACTGTATTTCAGTACAGGATGGCAATTTAAAGAATAAAAGATAACAGAGCTACAGCATCCCTTTTTAGCCTGTTACAAATATTTATTAAATCACTATTTCAAAATATTACATCTGATGATTTATAAAAACATGTCTCTCCCGTGGAACTTCAAGTGCAAAACCAATCTAAAAAAACCTTGCAGTAAGGACTTTGAAGTCCCCTTTCTACAAAACTCCAGGCTTATTTGCCAAGATGGAAAAAACACTTTGCTACTTTTAATGCTCATATGGAATCACACCAATTGCTAATTCATCAGAACAGACTCTTAAGCATGTCTGATGTAATTCTTCCCTTAAAAAGTTATGATGTTGACTTAATAAAATACAAAAGCTTTTGCAAACCACACCATTCTAAAACTGGGGTGATATCCTGGATCTTGAGGTCGGATTAGGTAGGTCAGTGATTTCCATACTCATCTGCTACAAAAGTGTTAAAAAGAATGGATCACAATCTGGCTTCTCTGACAATCATAGTAAGAAATCAAAATGCAGGTTTTACCTACTTTACAACTTTTGGGAGCCAGTCAAAGTTGTTTGAATAATAGTTTTTGTTGTTTTTATGTAGCCTAAGTCTCATAAGAAGGAACCCTGGTTGAAATTAAATGTTCGAGCACGCAGCTGGACAACAGGATGAAACACATAGGTAGTTCACATGCCAGATAACATGTGACCCTGAATCTTCTTTATTTTGTTTTGGATTTTTTTATTTCTTCCCTTTCAAAGATTAAAAAAAATAAAAATCTACATTTAAAAATGCTTCCTCTAGAACTTTAACTGCGCACCCATAGTTGTTTTAGTTTAGCCTATAGCTCTTTATAATGGCACTTTATGCTACAAATGCTACAATTTAGATGAACTTACAGTAGGAGTTTTCACATATTTCAAATTCCATATCAGGAGTGCCATGACATAATTTCCAACAGAACCCATCACATTTTAGCATCACAAATCAGTTGAAGCATTACTTGTGTGGTAGCTGAACTGCGGTCAAGGATACTGTCGGGTGCAGTGCTACTCCTAAGGAAGTTTATCTGAAATTTCTGAACATTGTGTTGGATGGGCTTGATTCCTAAAAATGAATGATCAAATATAGAAGCAAAAACAAATTCAGACGACTTTTACAGAACAGCAAAATATGTCAGGAGAAATCCAGACAAAATAATAAGAGCTAAAAACGACTGTTTAGGCATTACAAATACCCACATTTGATTTTTTGAAAAGTAATGGGATGTGTAATAAATAGATCAGAAATAAAACTTATGTCTGAAAAAGACATGTCTGTCATAATAAACTGGTGATATATCCAAATATATAGAGAGTGAATGATGGGGAGTTTCTATCTATGTCAGCCAAAGAGATTTGACCTAAACCCTGCTCAGAGGTGTGCCTTAGCCACCTGCTGGAATCTGAAATATGTTAAGGGCTCACTCTACTTTTTCTTGGAGCTGAATTAAAGCACAGAAGTGATGTGGCCACAGAGATAAGCAGTGAGCAGTAGCAGTGAATAGCAGCTCTGTGAGATCTGTGTGCCCCATATAGAAGGGAGTTCCAGAATCTGCTTTTAAAAATATTCAGGCAAGTTATATTCAATTGTTGCCCAAGCACAGAAGCAGTCCTGGAAGCAGAATCCAGACTCCTGCTTCTGCTTGCTGTCTGGCTCCTTGAGTCTTGCATTTATAACAGAATCTGTGAGTTGCCTCTTGATGCACCATAATTTAGTGATTATAGGTCATAGCCCTGCACTATGAAGAAATGACTGAAACATGGTTTTCCTTTTTCAATCAAGTGTTGTCTCTAGCTGGAAAGTATTACATGTAAAGTGTAAATCTGACCCACTCCAATTTGTTTGGGTATTTTTTGTTGTTGTTGTTTTTTTTTCATAAAAATAAATGCACCAACAGGGGAAAAAAATTAAAAGGGAGATAAAGTTTCCAAATAGAAACATGACTGTTTCTATTTGAGTCATCTCTGATTTATAACTCCAACCTTTGTATGCAGGTCCTGGAGAGCAGCTTGAGGTCAGATAGAGACCTAGGGGTTTTCTCCATTCCTCCTCAAACTGGCTTCTGCATCCTGCTTCACAACTGATGCCTAGCTCACAGATTTATAAATCTTTTGTTTTCTCAACCCAAATGCATTAATAACCATAATTATGATGAAGTAAGGTTTGGGTCTATACTGTTCTGATTCTTATTATGATAATCTCATTTTATGAAAGAGAAAGGGTAGAAGTGAATGAAGGCAAGGAAATGCTGCTTCTAGTGCAAGTAGCATTTTAGAGCTAATTTGGTTTAAGAGTGTTTTATATTCCCAGACACAAAAGATGATCTAAGGGGCACACAGTGTACAGTCAGTCTGGGATGTCTGAAAAAAGGAACCCTAAAGGGCAGACAAAAAATGCAACAGTGACCTAAGGAAGCAGAAGGACTTGGCAAAGCAGCTGCCTCAGGCCAGCTCTCATTTGTGAGGGGCACCGCTTGGACACTGCCTCATTAGCAAGGCAATAGGAAACAGACAGAAAAAAACACACACACACACAATTGCAGTGAATGAAACCCACATTTCATTTACTACTTACTGAGCATATATCCTTTGCTCAGCTGCAATAAGAAACTTGGCAGTCATGGAAGTGGGAAAGGGAAGGGGCATGACAATAACAAGAATATATCAAGAGAGGAAGCAGATGCCACTCCCTCCTTTTCAGTTTATGACTAATTACAGGATTTTCATAGACTCCATGAGGCAATTAAAGAGTTATGCTTCAGTGCCCAATTAATATTCACTTGACATCATCAGTTTACCAACACCTCAGAGAAACAGGACTGTTGTCCCAAGTATGAAGTAATTGCATTACAACATGGCAGTTATTAAAAAAAATCACAACAACCACCAAAACGAAAACAAAACAAACAAACCAATCCAACCCTAACCAAACAAAAAACAGAACTGATAATCAGAGCTTTCTTGATTTAGAGGGATATTTTTACTCAGTATCTTTAAAAATGCTGAAACACTGGAAAGCATAAAGACTCTGCTTAGTAGTGGACATTAGGAATATTTCTATAATGTATTTTGAAAACAAAACAGAAACATTTTAAGCAGCAGAGGAAAAATTCAACAGATTCACTGTAGCCTAACTAGTCAAAACTTTCAGGTATTTTCTGGAAGTGAGCAGATCTGGGCAGGGCAAATCCTACATAAATCACACTATAATTTGTTTAAGAATTTATTGATTTACACTTGATTAAGAGAAGTTCATGATACCAAATATTAGTCCATACTCAACAAGCTTCCTCATAAGTCACATGCAACATTTCCTCCTAATACTGGGAAATGGAACAAAAGCAGCAATGGCTATGGATTAATTAGACTGTAACTCTAAATTCTTTCCCATTTGGAAACATCCCTTGGTCCACCTGATTCTGTCTGTCTCTGTTCTGAGTCTGGAGGGACTAAGCTTAAATAAGATTCCTGCTGTAGGCACCTCCACCAGGCATCGAGTGATGGGCAGAACCAATCCGGGATGCAGAGCTCAGAGAGAGAATTTGCATTTTAGTGTGGGCAAGACAAAACAAAATCTATTCCCATCCAGTCTCACTGTGGATGAATCTCCTAACAGAAAAGCCCACAGTCCCACAGTGTCCAAAATAAGAAGTTTAGCAACGAGTACATGAAGATTTTATTTATTCAAGCCATGATTAAGCACTCTGGGATTCCTGAAAGGGCTAGAGCTGCTTATTATTTACTAATTAGAGGCCTACCAATGTTCTCAGGTTGTCTGGGTTACAGTTAGGTTATTGTTAATGCAAGGTACTGCCAGGTTGCTGTTACTGCCAAGAACAGTCCTCCATTTGAAAAAACAGAGCCTCTCAGTGCTCCCATTTAGCCCAGTGGAGTTTTATGAATGAGTCACCCACAGCTCAAGAGGGAAAAAACACTGATAGGTCTAACTCAGTGCAAAACCTAGACAATTAAAGATTTTTTTAGTGTGGTTGACTCAGGGTATCCTCGAGCTGATGCTCACAGCTGAGTGCTACAATCACAGGTGTAGAGGCAAGGCTGGGTTGTGCCCCCTATCAATGCTTATCAAAACAGGGCATCAGAAAACATAAAAAAGTCAGAGAGTCAAAGTGGGGGAATGTAAGAGTGGTGCAAGTGGGATTCTGGGAATCAATGGGTTTTGAGAGGGAGGTAGTGATTAAGTCATGGATATATGCCTTCCTTGCTCTTGAGCTATTTTTTTGATTCCAAAAAATTTTCATTATCTCCTGTGAAATGTCAGAGGTTTCATATGAGGTATGGAAATCAGGTTCTCACTTTCTCCTTCAATTCTATGTAGTTTAAAAGCCTGTTGCTGTAGGACACTGCTCTGGGAAAGGAAGGACATGGGTGACAGTGTGGACATTTAAATATAAACTGAGTGCTACTTCTGTTGAAAAATTAATAAGGAAAGGATGAAGCATTTATCTCTACCAAAAGGCTAAAGGAGGAATCTTTATAAAAGCTCTTGGTAACATCATGTTGCAGGGCCATTACTAAATCCATGAGAGGTAAGACTTCATTTCAGTAATTCTTGAACCCAATGTATTTGGATAGTCTACGAGAAGTCTGAACGTGGTAGAAAAATGAAGACTTAAGAGAAGAAAGCTCTCCATAGTGTATTTTCAAAAGGAAAAAATGACTATATTCTTGGCTCTCTCCTTGTGAATGTTTGTAAAGCACAGGAGTTAAGGAGCAAAAGATAAAAAACACCTTTACGTGGCAACCTTGTTTTCTTTCTAGTAAAGCATTGTGGTGGATGCTGTGTTGTACACAAAAATGTTACACAGCAGCAGATATTTTGCTATGTGGTTTAAAGATAAAAAAACAAACAACTCCAAGAACCATAGAAAATAGCACAGAAGATGTAGACACAGAGGACTGACCTAGTAAGGAACCGAGCACCTAAGTCCTTGCGTGTCATTTGCAATACATACAAGATCATCACCCTCTCTCCTCAGTGCTTCCAGGTTTCCAGAGTAAGTCACCAAGTTACCTTCTGAAGGAGCAGGTGAAAGAAGTAAACTTTCCCTTTCATAAAGAAATTTCATAAGGAGATTTTGGAGAGAACATTTAAGGCATATTTTATTCCCTGTTTTTGGAATTCTAAGAAAATGAAAAGTAGAGGAGGGTTGTGTGTAGTCGGGGAAGGGAAAATACAAAATTTTTCAAGATGCATGTCTTCTCTGGAAATGGGAAAGGGAAGAAATTTCTTGGGAGTTTTAGCTTATTTAAATTGGGTGCTGGTTAATTTTCTTCATAGCAGCTAGGAGAGGGCTGTGGTTTGGATTTGTGCTGAAAACAGGTATGATAACAAAAGGTGCTTTTCTTAGTGCTGAGCAGTGCTTACACAGAGTCAAGGCCTTTTTTGCCTCATCTTCCACTCCCTCTGCAGTGAGGCACAAGGAGTTTGGAGGGGACACAGCCAGGACAGCTGACAACAACTGACCCAAAGGATACTCCAGCCTGTGTGGTATCACACTTAGCATTTGAAGCTGGGGGAATAAATAGGGAGGGGAGTACATTTGAGGTGGTGGCATTCATCCTCCCAAGCCACTTTTATGCATGATGAAGCCTTACTTTCCTGGGGATGGCTGAACACCCTCTTCTGCCCATGGAAGAGGGGTTTTGCTTTGCTTGTGTGCTTGTTCAAGTGTCTTTGTCTCAACCCATAAGTTTTCTCCCTCTTGCTATTCTGATTCTCTCTCCCATCCTGCTGGCAGGGGATTGGGTGAGTGGCTGCATGGGGCTCAGTTGCTGTCTGGGGTTAAACCACAACAATTGTCATTCAAGGGAATTACATTGGTTAACACAAGGCTCAGAATTTGCCTCACTCATATTTATTTGAATAGATTTATATTCAAATAAGCATTCAGATAATATGTTTTTTGGTTTGTTTGGGTTTTGTTTTTTTTTTCCATAGCATTAGGTTTCCAGATTATTTCATTTTTTTCCACAAAGCAAGAATTCTAAGCTTATTCTTCCTTATTTTACAGGAAATAAAGAGCCTTACCTGAACCTTAGTCTATGCTTTTGCTGACAATCTGAGCATGGTTTTTATCAGGTAGCTGTTAATGTACTGATGCCCTCTGTTCTGTCGCTTTCCTAGAGGATATCAGCATAACACAAGTCACAATGCAGTGTGCCATCATTTAAATCTTCTTAAAAACTGTAAACTGCTTACCCACTTAGATTTAAACCATTGGCTGGCCAGGTATAATTTAAGTAATGAATGGATGAAGAGCATTCTGCATGGAGGAAACACTTAAACACATGTTAAATCAGAAAAGAAGATCTGTAAATATTAGAATAGTTACATTAAATGTATAGTATGAAATTCACAGCTATCGACAGTGACTCACTGACAACTCACTTGTGCACTTAATCAAACTGAAAAACCACAGATAAAAGAATACAACCAAGTGCACAGTGAGGTGTCAATAGTTATTGTTGCTGCAAAACCACACAAGCATTTTGAGTATGAAAAAGCATTTGTTTACTCTTATAAAGCATTTCTCCTTATGCATGTTAAAACAACTAATATTCTTTACAGATCTTTCCATTGTGTATAATGATATTTTTAGAAAGGTGAATACCAGAATGACAAAACAGAGAAAGAACTACTGGGAATTTATTGGGATACTCAACTCTCATTGAAAATGGCAAATATCTCAGTTTCTGGCAGGTACTGGTAAGCCACCAGTTTAAGTCAGAATCCCTCTGTAAATAACAGGGTCAAAATGGTCTTTTTGAGGGCAATTCATGCTGTCCTAGAGCTGGTGTCATTGTTTGATGGAGGGAAAAAAGGTAGACACTGGAGATGCATGACATCACATCAGGATGTTTGGGGGGAAAGGCTTGCTAGTCTTGAGAAGTGCAGAAGCAAAAGGTAAGCAAGAGAGAAAATGTCAGAGGATGCGTGGCAGCTTATGGGTGTGAGAAGAATGTGGGTTGGGTGGAAAGATGAGAACAAAGGGTGTGAGCAAAGATGGCAGAGGGAGGTTTCTTGATGGAGAGAATATGGAACTCTTTTATACCAAAGAGAAAGCAGAAGTCAAAGGCAAGATATTTTATAGAAAGATGAAGACTAAATGACTTTATATAGATATATATGTGTGTGTGTGTGTGTGTGTGTGTGTGTGTGTATAAGCTTCCTTTCTTGGTATATTCTCAGCTCTGCTGAGAAAAGTCTTTGTCACAAAATGGTATGAATGTTAAAAATAAAATCTGATAGAAGATTCTAATAGTACACATTTGCAAGATTCCCTCCCTACTGCTTAAATGGAGGAACAAAATGTGCATGGGTTAGGGAAATTGGAATAAAACTGAGATGGAGACTAACCTAAGTGACTCTGTTCTCACACATTACCAGAATAAGCCTTTGGATGCTTTTCTACAAAATTTAGAATTATAGCCACACTGGCTTTGCTGGTGCATTAAAGGACTTTTATGAGTTCTCTGTGTTGCCTTCGATGATGCTTTCCATCTCATACACCTCTTCTTTTCACATTACTTTTCTTGTTCTTTTCTGTGCTGAGTGGAAGTGAGAAAACTCTAGCTATACCCCCCAGCAGTCACTTTGTAACTGCTGCTTCACTCAGAGGGGCCATATGTTTAATCCCTGGTGCATACATTTTTCTGGTTTAAATGCAGTCATAGACATATAATCTGTTTTTAGTACTTCCGGCTTGGAGGAAGTAGGCCAGGAACACATGAGTGTTGAAGAACATAAAAGGAATCCATGCTAAATCACTAATTACCTGTCACTGTATTTGTTTTCAGCTTATATAAAGACGTGGTGGTATTCCCAAATAATTCATAATGCCTTAGGCGAACAAGCTAGCCCTGCAATACTTGGGATAATTGAAAATGATGAAGTGGAAGACTGGAGATGTTTATTTTGAAGTAACAGTGTTTAAGTAAAATGCCAAAAGACAGAGAAAAACACTGGGGATCTTGAAAGGAGTGAAGAGAAGGAAAGCATGGTCCAGAATAATCAGAGTAATAAATACTGAAGCAAAAAAATTAATTTCATTTTAAATTACATTAAAGAAACAAATTAAACAACCAAGGATCCTATGATTGTTATTTCCTGGCCTGGATGCATATTCAGCTGTCATAAATTCCTATAAATAATTGTGCTTTGCACTGGAAGGCATTACTTGTCTAGGTCTAAGTCAGCCCCAAAACATTAAAACTCAGCAGGGTAAATTCTGTCCTCAGGTACCTGCCTGAACATCTTTTCAACAGAGATTTTTTTTTTTTTTATTGTAATAAAAAGCTTCAGAATGACTTTTTTTTTCATATTTCTTTCCCAGTGAGTCTGAAAAAAATGTATCTTCCTTTTCATATGATATAGTGATGCTCATGAGAGCTATATAATACACATTACAAGACTGAATTTGGTTCCTTGTCAAAGTGCCTGTGTTATCAACAAGAGATAATTTTTTAAAAGAGATGTTCTTTCCCCAGAATAGGAACTCCATGTCAAGAGTATTTTCATGCAAAGTAGTCTGAACAGGACCTTGTATACTTCAAAGTCTTGAGGGAATAAGGGCAAAAGAAAACCACTGACATTCCATTGCAACACCTTGGATTATTCTTTTTATTTATTTTTGTTGTGATGACAATGGTTGGCACAAGGTCAGTCTAGGTCAGGAATGTGACATGGGACAGCACCATGAAGGGGCTGGGATGACAACCTACAGCTGTGCCATGGGTTATCTGGTCACTGTCAATGAGCTTGCAAATGTCTTCAGATGCTGTAGAGATTCATAGAGTCCCGTGTTTCATCTCCTTTCCTCCTCCATTCTGTCTTTCAGTCAATCAGCAATGAACAGGTGCACAGAGTTTTGACAGCATTCCTTACAAAATATTTCTGTAGGTCACTGACTGATTTTCTACAGGCAATCATTCTGAAAGTATCATAGCTCCAGCACTAGAATTCCAGGTCACTTGTGTGTAAAGTTGTTTTCTCCTACTCTCCATCATACAAAGCCTATCTTCCCCTAATAATGTAGCCTGAAAGAGGACTAAAAGTACTCTGCATATCCTTTTTGGATGTCTCACAGCAAAGGAGAACAAAAAGGGAAGGAAAGGACAGGACCTCTTTCTTTTGAGGGGATACTACAATGAGGCAAGAGGAGGGAGGGAAATAATCTCTCTTCCCATTGTACCTGTATTTATCAGATGACAAGGACTAGTGACAGGGCTGCATTTCTACCCTATAGCTTACCTCTGCATGAGTCACTGTTAAAATCAAATATGGAGGATTTCATCGTTTTCCTTAAAAATATCCCTATATCTAAAATTAAACTGTAACCAGAGGGGCAGAGAAGGGAAATGATAAATCTTCTGCCTCATACTCCAAAGGAGTGCAGGAGGAACTCCCCTAATAATCTAGCTTTCTACTTCTCTGTCTAATTTTTTTGACAAGAACAGAAGCTCAAACTTCTTTATGTTGTGTATTAGTATCTTGTTTTAAGGAGAATGACATTCAGTAAAACTAGGACAATTCTAATCCAAGATACCTAATGGTTCTATATGTGGCTTCTACAGCTAGGCTGAAACAAACATATAAAGGGAGCACTGGCCAAATTCACAGGCTCGATTCAGCAATACCAGTATTTCAGAATTTGAATGAAGTTTCCTGCATGATTTAATACACACTCTAATATTGAGATTTAACAAAGGAAAAAATTCTTCCATAATCTGCTCACATGGGAAATGGAGAAAGATAATTTGCTTGATCAGCATTGAAAGTGACAAATTTTCTAGCACAGAACAGAATCCTTTCCTTTTGTGTGTGTATGTGTGTCAGTGATGTGTGGTTAGTAAATAATACATAAAGAAGAATCAGAGTTATGGTTAAAATTGCACCCTGTTATAAAAATAGAGCTGTCAAGCTGGAATACTGAGGCTGGCAGGGGGAGAGCATTAGCAGAAGAGAAGTAGATGATTTTTGAACAGCTGGAAGATGTTTTGTGATGAAAAGGTGAAAACTTAACAGTTGTGTGGAAGGGCAACCATGATGTGAAATTAATTTGTTAGATTCACTACAGTTACAAGCTCTGGTATAGTCATTATGTTCAGCTGTGACAAATGAGGATAATGCTACAGATGAGACCTTGGTGTTTTCTTGTGGCTGAAGCTGGGTATTGGTATAAATTATTGGCCCCAAAAGTGCATTTTTGGTATACAATTTACTGAGCTGTAGTCAAAGCCTCAGCAATAAGTAAATAACTATTCCATCAGAATAGTGAAAAATGACATTGCTAATACACTCCAAGACCATTCACCTCTATGTCTGTTTTTATCCTACTAAAGGTGATATTGTTTGGAAAAAAGAAGAGTAATTCTTTCTTTGGTGTATAGTATTGTTTTTGCAGTGAGAAAGGCTGACAGTCACTCAGTGGCAGCTGGCAGAGGAAGAATAGAGCTGTCTCATGCATAGCTATGGGAACACGCCAATATTCCTGCTCCAAGATACTCCCTTTTGGTGAGGACTGGGAAAGCTGCAAGTACCTGCTACTCCTGCATTACACATTGTGCAAAGCTCAAAACCAACGAGATAAATCTAAAGTTCTCGGATATTTCATTCATGCTTCTCAAACAAATGAAAAACATACTGTTCATTTGAAACTCCTATTGGAAGGTAAAGTATTCTGAAGTGTCCTTGAGGCAGGTAGCATCCTTATGTACCCATTGGTGAGATTTTATGGACTTTTGAGGGGACTGCAGACTTCCTTTTTCCCAACTTCCCACTTTTCCAGCATTTTCCTAAACTAAAACCAATGAGGCTATTATCTCAGTTCATGAAAAAAATATTCAGTCCAATATATAAAATTTCCATGAGCATGATCACAGTTTCTGTTTAAAACTGAAATATCCCAAGGGGATTTAATTGAGACCAGGAAAGAAAACTGTCTTGCTTCTTTTATGTCAAGTTTCTCCAAGCTTACCACAAAACTACTAGTCTGTTCTTACATATAAATGACATTGTATCACTTATAAATGACCTTAAATTTCTGAGTAAACACAACAAGCGAATGTAGAATATAGCTAGATTTTTTTGGAGGTTACAGTCAGATAAGCATACCACAAAAACTATTTAATGACATTATGTGACCTCTGGTGAATTACGGCTTCCCTTCCCTACTGGGACAATGTGTGGCAGGATTTTTCCAAAGAATTTTTGAGTGGTCAGTGAATCAGAGCTTGCTCCAAACTCAGCAGTGTCCCAATGTTTACAAAACTGACAACTTCCAAGGTGTTAAAAAAAACACGTACAGTGTATTACATTGAAATGATAATCTCCTCAGACTATCACTTTTCACTTCTGATTATTCATGTTGCAAAACAAACTTCAAGAGAAATGAATGAGCAAACAGTTGAGGTCACTTTGCATCAGTTGTAAATACCCATGTCCTGAGAGAAATCCACTGCGAAGCAGCTCCACGGTTTGTAAACACAAACAGTTTTTCTTTCAAAAGGCCTCATTCTTACCTAATTCATAACAAAAGCATTGTTTTTCTTATATGCAATGGTATTTTTGTAACTTACTTGCTTTAATTGTTCCTCTATTTAGAAGGAAACTGCTACAAGATTTTTAGTGTTTCCAGAGATGGTTTACAATTTTGTAGCTTTAAAGACTATTTTTCTAATATTTTGCAAATTATAAACATCTGAATGTTGTTATTCGGAACTGAAAAGATCATGAGCTGAGCTCATTATGCCTTCAAAATAAGAAGGCAGCTTTACTCACTTTCAATTCAGATTCAGTGAGTAATATTAGTATGACACTGAATGGAGTGAAATGATGTTGTATACAAGACCATATTTTACTAAAAAAGAGAAAATCCTTGACATTCTATGAAATGCCAAGTTGAAAAGGAGCTTGGGAACACTGGTGTCTGACAGCTTATGCATCCAATTACTGATATGTCACCAGAAATACGTGGGAATAAAGTAATGAGATGGCAGTTTCTGTAACAAAGAGTAACATTGTCTTCTTACATCTGGATCACCAGTTTCATGCTACATATAAATATGTATTTTCTAGTTAACTCCTTACAGTCACACGGATCACCAGATGAAAACTCAGAGTGCAGTAACATAGGTGCAATGGAATTAAAACGCACCTATGACTACTCTTACAGCTACACAGGAACTTATTACAGTATTAATACCACCTTCACAGAAATATATTTTACTTTAAAGGACTAAAACTGCTGACACAATCTGATACAAAAAAATACATAGAGAATTTCATCTTTTTGATGTTTTAAAAACCAAATTTCTTCCAGTCACATCAACCACTTTTGATGAATTTTCTCTCAAAATTTGCTTTATTTTCAGTTGCTCTTGTCAACTTTAAGATATGACAGATTAAACATTTAAAAGCAGCGTGACATTAGCAATCAAATTCAAATTCAGTGTTTTCGGGTTAGGTTTTCAAATCCCAAGGCCCATTCACTGCAAAGAAACATGTCTTCATGAGCCAATCCCTTTTTTGTGTTTGTAGGACACCACAGCACTTAAGTATATTTAGATATACAATCAGCTATGGTGCCTGCCATTAAAGAGAGGGTAGAAGTGTCTTAAAGCAGATTTCCTCCATTCATGGCTTTACATTTAATACATTCAAACCTCAAGCCTTCAGCTCTTTTGTGGCATTCCTACAGAAATTCCAGGAAAGCAGCCAAAAGTATGTGAGGGGTGTGCTTAAAGCACCACACTGAAGACCTCTGAGCTAAGACCACAAACACAACACTGTAATAGCAGGCCAGAAGGAAACAGCTGTAGGGATGAAAAGTCATCATTCTTAGTGGGAAGATGGTGGTCTAGTGAAAAAAAAAATAATCTACTTTTGCAAGTTCATACATCCTCTGAAAGACAATGCGCTGCATGTGATGGCACTGTCAGTGCTCTCTGCACCTGGTCAGGGCTCTGGGCACATCAAGGCACCACAGGTCCCTGAACAGACTGACAGCCAGTCCAGCGTGCTTGAGGCTGTGCTTGCATGTACCTTTGGCCCATAATTCAGTCACTAGGCTATTCTCCTCCCTGTGGAGAAACAGCCCCTTCTGAGCTGACTGTGCCGCCAGAAGCTCCCACAGATCCTTGGCCCTCCCTTGTATGAGCTCACCTT
This sequence comes from Thryothorus ludovicianus, assembly GCA_013397245.1. Taxonomy (NCBI): domain Eukaryota; kingdom Metazoa; phylum Chordata; class Aves; order Passeriformes; family Certhiidae; genus Thryothorus; species Thryothorus ludovicianus. The sequence goes on along the minus strand of VZTB01005683.1, from coordinate 491,808 downwards.
CCCTGACTCCTGAGGAGCATGCATGGAGTCACTTTTGCAGAGATTGGTGCATGAGGCTCCTCAGATAAAGCTGTATAACAATGTGCGCAGAGTAACTTGGCCAACTTTGCTCCTCAGTGAGAGTGCCACATTGCAGGGCACTGGCACCTGGGCATCAAACTTTACTGCCCATGGGATGCCCTGTCCCTCCTCAGCTTGACCCTTATCCTGTTTCTGCTCCTCACTGCCTTCACTGCAGGGCAGTGAATCTTCCAAACACCTGCTTTTCTGCTTTGCAGCCAAGCACACTATTAATATGTCTTTGAATTAACAGAAGTATGCACATAAGGAAATGATGGGATGGAATTTGGCCTGCAAATGGTTGTACCAACTATAAAATTAGTGTATGTATAACAGCAAATTCAGAGCATTAAGATGTGATGTTAAGAAATCTTGATGCAGAATTCACCTGTGTTTTCTCATATTGTCTTAGAAGAGCTGCAGATGTAAGAAGGTGAATATTTATTCTCAAAGTATGTCTGTGTACTAGGTTTCCATGACATCCATACAACTATAATGAAACATATTGCATATATAAAGTATGTCCTTTGGGGGTTTTTAGAGGACTTATTTAATATTGTCCTTTTGATAAATCTTACAATATTTGAAGTAGTAATTACAGAATGCCAGAATTAATATTTCTCCAATAATGATGTGTCTGACAATTTCAAGCAGTTAGCTCATTCATTAAAATTCAATAATGATTTCTCCAATGGCTTTCAGCAGCAGTAATGACATGCATTGTTATGCCCACTAATTTCCATGAAGAACAATGGAACATTATTTTATTGGCATCTAGAATTACTCCATCACACTTTGTTGCATTCTTTTCAAGAGATGATGAAAGGCAAAGTTAAGCAGTCTGGATTGTCTCCTTCTTTTCAGGCCTTACAATGTTTTGCTACTTCAGCAAACTGTTAAATAGACACTCTGGAATATGCTTAAACGATTTTAATCATAGCATCACAATTGGGAGAAGTGTCCAAGTCCTCAGTACGTGAAAAATTTCTCAGCTATTAACTTCTTTGGGAATTTTTAATCTACAAATAAAATGTAAAACTATTTCAATCTTCCTTTCAAAATTAGACGGATTGGCTGAAGTGTTCAAAAGTTTTCTGTTGCCTTTTAAATATGATTTGGTTATTCAGTCTTTACCACTTTCAGGACTGTCTAGAACATTCTATGAACAAACATAATTTCAGCAACATTGTATTTTTAGAACTCCTCAAGGATAGCTTAGGCATTGTCAGTAATGTTAGAAAATTGAATTTTCTATGCTAGGTGTGGAGGAGTCAGGTCACTGGCTGACTGCTGCCCTGGAAAATGGTGCAGTAGAGGAATGGAGCAGAATGGGATCAGAGAGACAAGGGGCCCGCCCTGGTGGGCCAGAATTGCTCAGTGCAGTGCAATGCACAGTCATGAGGTAGAGGGCAGCCAGGTAAGTAGCAGGTTAATTCCCCTCACCCATATTCCTTTCACCTCTGGCAGCAGCTGCAGTATTTCCATAGCACAATCACTGTGGGACATGGGCACTCTTTACATGCAGATGCCCAAGGCAAACAGTTACTTTGCCTTATTCTTGCATCTAGGCTAGATTGGGTATTTCTATCTGTTCGGGTTGGTTTGGTATTTTTGTTGGTTTTGTTCATCTGGCGTTTGGTTTAGATTTTATTTTTCTATCCTTGCATAGTATGCAAGCGTTAGTATTAAAATTAATTACTTACTTCTGCTCCTGCTTACAGTGGTGGAAATCTCTGCCAATGGGCAGCACACAGCTTGTAAAAGCACAAACTCTACCCCACACATGGCTCAGTGTGCAAACTCAGGATACCAACCCACTACTGCAATTATAACAGTGCAACCAAGAGCATAAGTGATTTACTGGTCTGTTTGCTGTCATAACCTATGCAGGATTTGGCACACAATACATTTAGTTATTTAGCTAATAGATTAATTCCCCAATGGAATCGCAAATCAAGAGGATTATGAATGCTCAGAATTATTTTTCTTTTCTGCCTTGTCAAGACATATCAAGTTATCCTTTTACATGTATTCTGCTTCTGTTAGGCATTTAGGTCAAAGCAATTGTTTATTCTGTGTACCTGTAATTATTATGGAATATGCTGAATTACTAGTCACATTTCCCACAGTCAGGAACTGAGGGCCAAACTTGTTGCCTTTGCCTGCAAAGATGTCACCCCAGGGTAGATGTTAATTATTGCAATTCAGTCATATTTAAACTGGGTAAGAATTACAGCCTTATAGCTCTTGACATGAATGTGTATTCCTTGGGGGATGCATTAGTAGTCTGGATGCCCAATTCAGTAGTGAAAACTTGCAAATTATCATTCTACAAAAGTTGTGTCTGAACTATTTTCAGCAGACTGCTCATTGGAATCAGGGCAAGTTAAAAGATGTCTCATGAATCTCTGAGATGTAGTTTCCTCATTTGGCAGTAAGGAACCTTTTTACTTCAAAACATCTTATTAAATCTCAAAACTGAAGAATAAACTAAACATTTTAGTCTACTTTTGTGTTTTCTGAGAATAGAAACAGAACTTTGAACATTGTGATTTTGATTTGAAATAAACAAGGGTCCAATTTACCTCATGAGGATGTCCATTTTCACAATGTTCAGTCAAGATCTAGGGTTTTTAACTAGAGCCATTTTTCCTGCCAGTGTAAGATTGTAGGTAAACATATGTTTGGATCAAAAATCAGTCGTAAACTTTTCTTCTGCACAGAAGAAAACTGCACAGCTATCCATATAAAAAAAAATTCAGTTCTACTTTTGTTACTAAACTTAGAATATTCAGTCTTTTCATTTCTTTTTAATTTAATACTCCATGTAAGAATAAGTTGTTTCAAAGGCAGCCTCTCTGACTGCCATTCATTCAGCTCTATTTGCTACAACTCTAAGAAAGAGTAAATTGATAAGTGGCTCATTGTAATGTCATTTAAACTGAAAAAAAACCTTGCTTACTTCCAGAGATGAAAAATTAACCAACTTTCAATTTATTGTCCATTGAATTTATAAATATACTAAGAGATACAAAGCTCTCAGAAGCTCGTTGTTAATGATTAGCTCACTGCTATGTCACAGATTGCTGTAGCCTTGGCTATACTTGCACGAATTCAGGACACATAATGCCCAATATCCAAAACAGCCTTTCTAGCAGTGACTCTTCTTTCTGTGTACACCAGCAGCAGCAGAGCACCACATCACCTTTATGTGGTGCTCCTGGAGTGCTGCTGCTGTACAGTCAGGGTGCAGAATGCCATTGCCAACACCACTGAATGTTCTGGGTACTTGTCTACTTTTAACAGGACAGCATATGAAGATAGGCAGGCAGGATCACTTTTGAAACCTTAAGACATTAGATACATATTTGAAGCGCTGAAGAAGACACTAATTAAATTCAGAATACTCTGAGTTTTACTTCCCTCTGTTGATACATTCCTGTCTAGTGGCTTGATAGGATCATTTCATCAGGATGAATTCCCAAGCACATTTGCTGAGTGAGAGTAACTAACATGGCTAGTCAGTTAACTTATTTTCCCTATAAAATAATTCCCAAATTTGGTGGATAGTATGGTGTGGTGTTTTTTACAACTGAAATTAAAAAGTAGTGTCTGGTTTTGTTCTGTGAAAGATAAAAGAACAACTACCAAAAAACCCCAAGCAGAACAAACAAACAAACAAAAAATTCCCGAACAAAACCAAAAACAAAACCAAGAAAAAAACTCAAAACCAAACACTTCCCCCCAACACCAAACTCCAAACATCCAGACTATGAGTAAGCGGACACATCCCATGATTAAGTTCTTTTAAATTAAATATCTTGAAAAATGATTTCAAGTTGAACTTTACCTCTTAATCTACCTTGGAATTTAAACAGCATGAGTGTAGGTAGCTGCAAGGGTGAAGAAATGGGCTCCGATTCTGCACTCATAAGTGTGTCTCTGTGTCAGGTAGTCAGAAAAAATGAAGGTGCTGGAATTTACAGGATGTGGGATAGAAAAACTGTAGGATAATTCAAACCAAATTCCTATAATATTTTCTGTCCTGAACTCTGAATTCAGCCAATAAATGATTAAATGTAATTTTTATTTAATGAAGGTATATTCTACCTTTCAACAGACCATTCTTTCAAATAATATAAGCCTTTTTATCATTCTTTTTAATAGACTCCTAGAAATTAAACTGCCATCTGGCCTATGAAGACATTAAGATATAGGAGAGGAATTTTACCAACTGGGAAGTTACACAAGGCACTCTCCTCAGGCATTCTGAAATTTATTGACCTACATCTCTGGTGCACCAGGTCACCTTGAGTCTCAGGGACTTTGAAAATTCTAAAGAATCAATATTTGCAAAGACATGAATTTGCTCTCAAGCAATGACCTGGATGCAAGCACAGCTATAAAATCCAGGGATGCTTCACTGATCTTTCATCAAGACATAACAGCAATCACATTCTTTGGCCACAGTTCTTTAACATTAAAAATTTAATTGAATAGGAAATTATTTGAAATTTATTTGGCCTTTGAATTGAAACTAAAGGAAAATGCCACAGGAGAAAATATTGCTTTTATGTGAGGTAAGGAAAAACAGGATATGAAAGTGCTGAAACTGATACCAGATACAGATCTATTTAGTGCCTCAGAAGCAGTAGATGAAAAACATTGCATTAAATACAGTTTTGCATTGAACATGGTGGATTTATATTGCATTTACAGCATTCTATAATGCCATGTTCTTGATAACGTGACTTTCTGCTACTCTGAATTTTTTTAGTGCTTTTTGCAGCTTTATTGAATGAGAAAGGCAGCAAGACACATTTTGTGACAGTACCAATTAAAGCTTCTCCCTGAAGAGTTTTGTTGGGAATGTTGATCAACAGGCTGATGTAGTATACAAAAGGCACACGTCACTTGTCACTTGCAGCCACCCTCATTGATGCAAAATGACAGTGAGGAGGCTCTTCCATTACCACATTAGCCATGAAGTGTGTTCTGAAATGCTCTTACAGTCCTGACAGGAGAGCATATTTGTATATCAGCTTCCAGGTTTGTCTTCATTGTTAAAAGAGCTGGGAATTACTGCCTCAGGCTCTTCTGTAATGTTATCTATCCCAGACTGAGAATGCTGGGCAAAGACAGGCACTCTCATATCACGAGACAAACACACAGAGTTCTGCTCTGTTTTCTCACCTGATGCACAGAAGTTCATCCAACAGTAAAACAAAAATTTCTCATCTCCATTGTGCTTCTTGGCTTCATTGTGTTAACAGAGGCTCAGATCTCAATCCCAAATACAGCTACTGCTGAGATTTGTGGATCACAAACTTTTGATTAAAAAACAAGTGACACACGCTTTTCATATTTCCCTCTAAGTTAGTCCAAGGGTGAAAAGCAAGAACTGACAAGGCTAAGCATGAAACTGTCATTTTGGTCTTTGCAGGAGGCTGAGAAAAGTATACATGTCCCAAAGTCAGACACATAATCTCAATAACATGCTTATCTTTTCCAGTGCAAAGAAAAGTGCAAAGTAATTTCAAACATGTTTATGATAGATTAATAAAAGGAGAAAGAATGAAAATTGTCAAGTATGTCTGAGCTGTATAGACACTGGACAAGTAGGGGAGCACTCTAGACCATATGGATTTACAGGCAGCTTGCAACCAGCCTGAAGTCTGTTGACTGTAAATCCCATCTGTCTTCACAGCAGGTAGAATTGGTGCATTTTCAGGCAAAATGTCAAGAGTGCTTCTGCACAGCCCTCCACGGCCATCTACTCTGCACAGTGCTGCAGCAGCAGTCTCCCCAGCTGTTCCAAATCTATCTCTGTATGGGAAAGAAAATTGTTTTTCTGTGTGCTCTAAAGCTCCTGATTTATCTACAGTTTTCTTCCAGGGACACTCCAGCTGGGTCAGTTTTAAGCCAGCCCTGCAGTTTTCTTTGCAGATGGATAATGTAGATGGAAAACAAATATGACTTTGAGCCTGTCCTAGAGACGATTTCTTAATTGTATGAATACAGCCATAGTCTAGCTGAAACTGCAGATGAAATGGGAGCTATGGTGGTTGAAAAGCACTACACAGAATAGAAGTCAACAAAATTCATATTATGAAGCTAATTTGTAGTTAGGTGGCCTCATCTTTGTTATGCTGCACACTAAGGCATACCTAGAGGAAGATTTCTGTAATGCTTCCAGCATTGGGCTGTGAGATGCTTGAATTCTACTGACACTGGACAAGTCACATTTCCAAAGACATGGGTAGTAATTAAAACTGATATTTATTTTTCCAATTTCTAAGCTAAATTTCAATCTAGTTTTGCAACCTTAGGCTCCTTTAAAAGAAAATGGTGTGCAGTGGACAGACATCTAAAATAAGGCAGATGACTCCCTTTCCAGAGCTGCTTGTGTCTCCTTGTCTTAGTTGTCTAACAGGTGCACAGGAAGCATATACTTGATTTAGATGCTTAATTTTTAAGGTCTAAAATTGAGGAAAAATCATCAGTAAATACTGCTGGTCTATAAATTTTTATTTCACCACTGATAGACAGTAGTTTAGCACTACAGTTTCTTTGTGTCTTAGTTTCTTCTTAGAGTCCTTGGTTTCCAGCTTCCTCTTCTCAAGCATTTACCTCTCAGTTCCTAAAAAATTTAGAATGGCTACTGTTTGTTACTAGGTGCACATACAGCTCTTGAAAAGGAGATTTCTGAACTTAATCAGGTTTTCTAATTGCCATCATGCCATAAAAGTCACAGTACTTACAATAATTATTTTGTTGTTATTCTATTAATAAGCAACACAAATGTAGAAAAGACACACTGATTCTTTGCTAGTGTTTCTGTGTTATGCATTACAAGCCCATTTAAAGAAAAGCATTTCAGTGGAAGCTTTTTTGGTTCATAAATTCTTAAACACAAGAAGACTTGTTTTTTTCCACAGTGAGAAGGCATTATACATATACAGCTTGTGGTACAAAGCAAGAATTTAGCAAAAACTAGTAATTAAGCTGACAGAACAAAATAAAGGACTATATAAGTTATCAGTTAGAGAACACAGGATCCAGATTCTGGGGAAGAGGTTTATACCTTGAAATTTTTTGAACTTGACTCACATCATCATTATTCTAAGTGTATGCTTTGGGACATAACCTTCAGCACTGGAAAAAGTACTCAGAGGTCTCTGCTGCGTTTCATTTTAAAAGGTGTGACCTTTTAAAACTCACGTGCATGTTTTAATGGTTGTTTCTTTCTGTGCTGGGTATCCCATGCATGTCCCTTGTGAATCCCACTAAAACTTGCAAGAGTGCTTCAGAAGCAAACATGTTGTACAGAAACTCAGAGTAAGTATCTTTTATCACCATGTGTGCACAGGTAGAATATCACTTGCCACAAAGTTTCCAAAGCACCATCATCACAGCTCCTACAATCTTTGGACTAAGGTCCAGATAATCTGGATTCAACAACTGAAAGAAAAATAATTAATACTTTTCATATACTGTTACTTTCTTAGATAATAGGGTTTATATTTTTAAATGTTTCACATGTGCCAGCATGTAAATTCTTATACTACTTTTGTGACACCAGTCTCAGTGTACTCTTCAGTTTCCAACAGGAATGGGTGATCACAAAATGAAAGGTGCACACTGAAACTCACGATGGATTTGTACCTGTAGACAAATTCCATTAATCACCCACCCATCTTCTGTCAAAAGACAAAGATCAAGTGTAGATTCTTATTATTGCTTGTACCACTCTATGAACCAGGGGGTTCAGGTCTTAACCTATGACATTCCCAGCGTGCCTTCTAGAGCATGTTGTGTAGACAGCTACAGTGGCCATCCTGTGGTACACAGGAGTTCCAGGCTGACACAAGAATATGTGTGAAGGATTCCATCTGGAGACCTGCATGGTCCTTCTATTTCCTCTGTGCATATTATTCCCCTTTCCAGTCATACCATTTCTCTCAGCATTTGTCTTAAAACAGAAAAGTCAGACAAAAAATCTTTTCAAACAACTCTGAGAAAATCAAAAGATAGCCAGGAAAAAAAAAAAATCCTTAGCATTCTCAGTACTGGACTTCATAAAGGTTGTTCTCCTGCATGGCTTTGCTTCCTGCCTATGATTGCACTCTGCAGAGATTACTGGAAATGTTTAGTTGAATTTCGAATGTAGGAAACATGGTTGCACAATTTTCTTCCTCTGTTTACTCAAGAAAGTTGGAAATATGGGCATAAAGATACTTATTTCACCTCTTAATAATTATGTAGAAACTGAAAAAAATGGAGATTATTATTTCAAATTTCAATGACTCCTTGTAAAGCTAGCCAAAAAAGGTTATTGAAAACAAAGTAACTTGTTGCCTTTAACTGAAAAATCATTACTATCAGTGCATGAACTAAAGTCCAAGCCACATGGCATCATCTTTTCCTAACATGTTCCTGCATAAGATGTCAAGGAGGTTTGTGCCCAGAGACTGAAGGTGCCTACAATGATGCGAGGTCTTGGTGAGTCCTGTCACTCTAATGGACCATTAAATTCTGTTACAAATGGGCACACATTAAAAAGCCAGCTGTAAGATATCATGAGGTTAATAATAGTTTCTAAATGGCTAGACATTTGCTTAGATAATAAAACCACAATTTCCTATAATAGTTAAGGTTAAAAAAATACAAAAAGTATTTTGAAAGTAACATAAGTTCAACTGGCTTCAAGGCAGAAGCTAACCCCTAACTGATGACAATTCCCTTTGTCTATTATTCTTCTTCCATAATTCCTCTCTATTATTGTACCTTTATTCTAAACATTTGGTCCCATATCCACCAATGACAACATATTGGCATATAGAGGCAGAGCACTCTTCCAGCATATGATTTATTGATTTCAAATGGAGTGTAGGAAAAATGCAACTTTTCAATAGCCTGCAATCAAAAGACATTCAACAAAAGCTATGTAGACTGTGAAAGAATAAGCAAAATATGATCATCCATATTCATGAAAATACATTAACCCACTTACCTGGGGTATTCAATTATTTCCCTTCTTATGGATAATACGTGGGCTAAATGTGTGCAATAAGTGTCAAGATCAGTTTAAAAAGTGAGTAAATTGCCTTTTTATGTCCTGGTATTAAGCAGTGTGCTGCATGCATGGCTGTAACTCCAAAATTGTTTAGTTTTCATAAAAGCCCCAGCTATTCTATTACAGTACATGAACAGGAAAATGGAATGCACAGGATATTATTGAGCAGTTAATGACATAGATACTTATTTGAATCATTCAGAGTAATGCACAAATGTTTGGAGGCCTCAGAAGAGACTGGTATAGTCACAGCCAGTTTGACAGAGATGGAGGAAGAAGGGTTTTTCCCTATTGAGTGTTGTATTACAAAGAGAGGACAGAGAGAGGTAAATATTTCCGTAGTGTTCATGAATTCAAATGAGCAATTCATATTTATATTGTTTTCCACTCTACATCCAGGAACTCCTGGTCAAATATTGCATTCATACTTTCTCATTAAATACCTTTCTGTTAAAATACGTTGCATAAAAAACTTTGAAAGGCAAAGAAAATCACGAAATACCTGGACCATGCAACCTAAAGAAAGTAGACTTTGGATGAATACCTACACTACTGGAAAGTTTTAATTTTTAAGATATGTTTCAGGTGACTTAAACACCACATTTACAAGCACCTTTACTATTGTGCTGATGCCTTACAGAACCCAGAAATGAAACAACACATTTCCAAGACAATATTAATGCAGCAGGTAATATAAAGACTGGTCTTTAGTGGAGGCCTCCAGGGGGCAGATATGTAAAAATGCCCAACCCACATAGGATAAATAGAGTTTTACAAGTTTAGCAAATTAGCATAATTGACAAGAATCCTCAATTAGAAGCAGAAGTGATGAGGCAATTCCCCCCTTTTGGTTTCACCTCTCCTGTAGCCTCCCTTTATATAGGAACTAAACTTTTTTTATAAAAGTGTGTCTCAAAGGGCTGGTTTCAACCCTGGGTCCCAGGAAGGACCAAGATAGGATAGGAGACTTTGAGCCCCTGGAGTTTGGAGCCTTTGGAATGTGTTTTGTCCTTCTGCCTGTGAGGGTAGGGAAAAGGTAGGGAGAAGTACTGGGGCTAGTAGGAGCTACATTACTGTACAACAATAGTCTGCAGAGCTATGAATATATATGAAGGAAATACAAAAGCAAAAATAATTTGGGCATCACTGCAATACATCTGCATAGCAGTGCACAGAAAACTGAGTGCCAATTACAGGCTACATTTTGCTTTAATAAGTGAAAAAATCACTTTGGCAGCTGCATTACTGATACACATAACGTTACCTTTACATGCCTCTGGTTGAATATCCATGGAGGACTGCACAGAACAACAGTAAGGAAATGAGCTAACCTTAGAGAATGTTAGCGATTAGAGAATGTTCTGTCAAAATTGTGTTAATCCAAATATGTCCTTTTTATATTATATAGAAAAAAGGAATTTTGATTTAATTTGATTCCTTACCTCCCTGTTTTACAAATAAACAAGAAAAGAAAAGTGTCAGTAGATTTCTTGGTTTGGTTGTGGGTATTTTTATTTGTTTTGTTTCATCTTATTTTTCTAAAACATAACTATTTTGATTTCAGATTGTCATAAAGAAATTATTATAAACTTTCAGTGATTTTTTTTACAAAAATTCCTATGAAAAATTTTGTTTGTATTATTCTGTCAGCTGCTCATCTTAATATAACCTGAAGAAAGTTTTAACAGGTTCTCTCCAGTTTTCTCTTTCTTTTTGCATGAGAATGATTTTATCTTCCAGTAGATAACTAACCTGCAGAAGCAGAGGACCTTTGCAAGGCAGGTTATAATGCCAGTACAGTAGTAGTTGAATGTTATGCTTTGGTAGCTTATTTATTTGCTTAGATCTTCGAGGTAAATTATTGATTTTGCAAACAGTGGTACTTTTAAAAATCAAATCAATGCTTTGCAATTCATACATAACATTCTCCTGGGTTTCATTTTGAAATTTCTGAGTGAGATTGCATTTAATGCTTCATGGAGTAGTTTAAAAATATTAATATTTTCAGTGGAAGCTGAGAAAGGTTTGGTAATTATTTTATGCAAGTCACTATAAGATAGTTCTCCCACACTTTCTTCCAGTGTAGCATATGGAGAGAAGAAATGCATGATAAAATTCAGAATAAAGCTTTTTATAGCAGAGGATTTCTTGCTTTAATGATAACAACATTTTGAGACAATTTGTGAATGCTTAAACATAAACATTTGGAACAACAAGTCATACACTCACAGGACCTGACTTTCCTCTCAAAACAGTTTTGTGCTAGTGCACCCTTTTTTTTTCAGACACAACCATGTAGAAAAATTCAATTCATATTTCAAATATAGTGAATAAGGATGAATTAGAAATAATTTTGTCGATGAAGATATTAATTTATTATAGTTGTAAAAACACTGATATTTAAATGAAAGTCTGAGTAAACTGCCAATAAAGGAAAGAGCTCAGACTGTCCTTCACTGTCTAACTCCAATTTACTCTTGTGTTGAAGATGCCTACAGATTGGATAAACTTGTTCTGAGGTCAGGATTGAGTTTATCTTACTGGAGGCTTTTAGCTCATCTACTTCAATCTGCATAGGCTTTCATTCCCTCTCTCAAAAATAGGGATGATAATGGGTGTCTTTAAAGATAGTGCTTGTGAGAATATTCCAATTATATAACACAAAGATTTTTAATAATTATTAATAATTATACGATATTGAATTTGTAAGCATTTTTTTTCTGACCTGAAACTATTCTGAGATCATGATGAAACTTACCTTAGAAACTTAGAAACTACCTCAACCAGATAAAGGCAAAAAACATATTCATTGAGATGAACATGACTCTAGAGAACCAACATATTCATTGAGATGAACATGACTCTAGAGAACCATCAAGGAGAGAAGATTTTTCTTCACAGCTCATAGCAAAAGGATCTTTCCCGTCGTATATCACGTTGCTGAGTTTTTTGACATTTTTTGAGCATGGGCATTTAAAGGATGCTGCATTAGGAAAATAGAAAACATGTCATAGGAAATCGATTTACTGTGGTTGGGGGATGGGATACTGCCACCTACTCTGGCTTTAAACTAACCAGTTGCAGCAGCTAGTCATAGCTGTGCACAAGCCAAACTAGTCAGAATTTCTTGGCCAGTAATAATGGCATGGGTAGGTAGCCTAAAGTGGTGTCTAGAATTTTACACATCTTTTAGACATTTATTTCCAGGAGTTGTCTGACACCTTGATATTCATTGCTCTAAATAACCCCATTAAATATTTCTTTCCTGCTCATGTTTTTATCAAGCTGGACTTTTAGGTTTGTATAATCTACAACTGCTTGTGGTACAATATTCAAGGGCAGGACCCTTCATTTCATGTTCACTAATTATGGTTCTTTCTACAGCACTGATGTTTTAGATCAAAAATGTGACAGCATAAGGAGTAGAAATAGTAACTGAAAATTGTTATCAAAGAGTTAATGAGATTTCAATTTCAAAAGTAATTGAAATGCAGTCTGTTTTTAATAAAATGCTTTAAAAACTATGCTTCTGTTTTTATCACAGAATTCACTTGCTTTTTAATTTCTATTGTCTCGTTTTAGGAATACAGAAGTGAATGTGGAAATGTATATAGCAAAAAGTATATAGCAAAGACAGCTAGTTATTTTCCTCATAGCTGTTAGTATTTCATATCTTCAGCTTTGTTAATTCCAGCCTAGAATGTGACTTTACCTCTCAGAGGCAAAATATTTCATGACTGAAAGATAACTCTGGTTTCTTGTATGTCTTTCTCTTTCAAAGCAGAATGCAGCAGCTACACTAGCTGTTAGGTGAAAATTTGGTGTAAAGACTTTGGAGTCTGGCAGTTCTCTGGTGCCCTTAGCCAAAGAAAACTACCTTAAATTGCTAGCAGACTGAGATAAGAGTCATGTAGTGAACAGAGAATACTGGAAAGTTGTGTAAAGTCACCTTTTAATCAGATTTCACTCCAAGCTAATGTGGTTTAGTTCATCTCCACACAAGACACCATTCCAAACAGGTGTATCTGCACAATAACCAATTGACACCATATAAGAATGTAAGAACATAGTAGACCAGAAAAAATGACAGATTAGTTGGATTGGGAGATCAGCTGTGATAGTTTCAATTGACTTATTTTCCAGGTGGCAGTATTTATAAAAGTAACTTCTCAGCATGAGGCATTCAGCCATGCCTTGACTGCCAGATTACCCCTTTGACTTATATGTATTTCTTGCTGATAGATATTGCAGCAAGAAAAAGTGCTAATATTATCACCTAACACAATTTTTTCAAAATGGCATACAGAAAACAGCACTAATTCATTTTTGGCATCAAAAGTACACCAACTAAATGACTAGGACACAACTTTTAAAAATACCTTAGTGGATAAAGAAAATTATAGAATCATAGAATCATTTGGGCTAGAAAAAATTCTTAAGGTCATTGATTCAAACTGTAACTCTGACATTGCCAAGTCCACCAGTGAGCCATGCCCCTAACATGTCTACACATCTTTTAAATACCTCCAGGGGTGGTGACCCTATCACTTCTCTGGGCAGCTTATTCCAATGTTTGACAATCCTTCCCATGAAGAAATATTTGCTAATAATGAATCTAAAGCTTCTCTTGAACAATTTGAGGAGATTTCCTCTCAACTTGTCACTTGTTACTTGGGAGAAGAGACTGACCTCCACCTCACTACAGCCTCCTTTCAGGTACATTTAGAGAATGATAAGGTCTGCCCTGAGTCTCCTTTTCTCCAGGCTAAACACCCACAGCTTCCTCAGCTGCTCCTCTTTGGACTTGTTCTGTAGACCCTTTACCAACTTCACTGCCTTTCTCTGGACACTCTCCAGCGCCTCAATGTCTTTGTTACAGTGAGAGGCCCAGAACTGAATGCAATATTTCAGCTGCACTCTTACCTGTGATCCTCAGACCAAGTTTGAAAAGGGAACCTTAATAACTAAGAAATATTCAGTAAGAAGAAACTGGAAGCATTTTTAGCCAGAGATGGGGTCGGATGAAAGGTGAAACAAGCACGATAGTTACTGTGCAATTGATTAAAAATCAAGATTTTAAATACCCTTTTGCACAGCGTGTTACTAGGAACACCAAAAAACTTTCCAAGGAAGAAAGAGCAACCTGCACAAAGGGTGTTGGTATGTTTTATTATTCCAAGGCTTCTGGCTTCCTTCATAAATTTGGGTATGTCACGTACTGTGCCTGATTCCTTACTTGCTAAGGATACTATTTTCCTATCCACAGGGAAGTTGTTGGGAAAAATGCCTTTAGTAATGATTAGGGATTTGAAAATTTGGATGTTGCTATACAAGTTTCTAAGTCTTTAGTTATCTATTAGTTCAGAAGGAAATTAAATTTGGGAGATAGCTTTGTCTTTATCTCCAAACCTATAATTTAGTAAAAAAAAATGAAACATTGGGACTTGAGTGGCTGATTAAACTGTAGAATTACATTATTATCAACTCAGTTTCAGTGACAGAGTTGATGCTCACAAGTCTGACTACTAAAAACTGTTTTAAAGACTATAAAATCATCATTAAGCTAAAAGATACTACTTTTCTGCTACTCTAATGAAACAAATACTTTGAGGAAAACAATAAATTTATTTTTTTGCCTATGAATAGCTTTGATATTTGAACTCCTTTCTTCTCACATCTTAACACTTACATTCAAATACACATCAACCTTCCTGTAAGTCAGTCAGACACTAAAGGCAATAAATACTTTGGGCTTGAAATATTTTATTGTGTTACTCTTTCTAAATAACTCATTGATACCCTTTATCGGAAAGGAATTTTGTTATTCTTTAATGTTAACATCAATTTCTGTGAATTCTGAAATTCTATTTTAATTTTGTTTAAGATGAAATTTTTATCCAAAAATTTTATTTATAAGGTAAATATTAATTTAAGCAACTATTTCACTCATTTTCTCATACATGCCATAAATTACATGATAACTGATCTCCTCTAGAGAAAAATCCTTAGTAGTAAGGAATAGCTTAATAGTAATGAAAAGCTGTAAAATATTATACTTCTAATTAAAATTCTTATAGGATCTCTACTCAGTGATATGAAAATATTTTGAAAATCCAAAGAGAAAATGAAATGTATTCTATCAATATGTTGCTTCTTACAGGGTCATTGAAGATATATTTTAGTTTTCAGAATATTTCAGAATTAATTCAGAAAAGATGCCAGATAGTTCTGAAGAAAAACTCAAACAGATCAATGCAATAAAAGCCTTGTGCATCTGAAAGTTAAGAACTACATTTCCATTCAGGTACAAATTGAAGATGCACAGTCCCTTAACTCACACTTAAATCCCTGATTTCACATACTGTTGAATAGAGAAGTTAAGGAGGAGTTAGGAAATAAAAACCTGAAGATTATGTTGAAGGTGAGCCTTTAAGCTGAGCCTTTCTGCATGGAGCAGAGATAGTACTCTAGGAAAATGGCAGCCCATAGCATGGTCTGGATTCAGGAATATGTCTGGCAAACTTCTTTTTGGTAAGTACTTTTGTGATCCTTTTGTAAGGACAGGGAATGTGCAGGCACAGCCCAGCCTCCTCCTGAGGAGGAGAGTATTCCTGAACATGCTCCCACATTTAGGCTTAGCCAGCAGCAACTCCAAAGGAAGTCAAAACAAGAAACACTGAACAAGGACCTGCATGATTTATATACACCTGCCTGACAGTGCAGCTGTACTGTCACCTTCAGTTAAAGATATGAAATCTCACAGGTCAGTCTCAAGAGGTACAGAAAGATATCTGTACATATCTGGAATGCATAACTCTGGCTTTCTCTTTGGGGATACCCACTTCCTTCACTGAAGAAGGTTTGATTAGTTTTGACTGTTTGATATTTTTAGCATTCTTCTAACAGTGATTCAGTTTTTTCCCAAAAAAATGTTTTACTCCAACAATGTGAACAGACTTTAAAGAGCAATGAAAACACATATCCTCTCAGACATGCTTTACCTATTTGTATGCTAAATCATGCTTCTTAACACTAGTTCTTTCCATTCACTTCCATGGCAGCTGCCTTCTGGAAGGAACATCAAAGAATTCTCAGAGGAATCATTCTCCAAAGTTTTAGTAATACTGATTTTTATAATGCAGTGGAGAAGATGCATACTCTTCCAAGAAAGTTTTTAAAGAAAAGAGACAGCCTGTGTATTTTTGAAAAGAGCATGGTCCCGGGAGTGTGCTTAGTGCTCTTGGCCTCTGCAGGTCACCTGAGCAAAGTTTTTTGCAGAGTGTTACAGAATCTATTAAGGCACAGGGATGTCATGTACTTCCTTACTCCGGATACTTTAGTCAGCTTCCATTGATTGATTCTTCTGCCAGAAATAATGGTTAGGCATCCCCTATTACTCAATAAAATTCTCCCATGCTAGGGCACAACTCCCTTCAGTCTCTCCTAATGAGAGTTACTGTTTTGTGACGTAAGTTTTTTTTCTTATAAAATTGTAATATTTGTGTTTTGGAGGGTTTGCAATTAATTTTTCAGGGTATTCACATTTTCATTTATCTTTGTTCTTCTCCCATCCTTATGGATCAAGATTTTAAGCATCTTAAGAAGCTTTCTGCTCTTTTGACTTTCTGCAGATTTCTATTCTCTTTGAAATGCAGCATCCCAAAATGTGGGTGTTATTTCATGTAAAGCCAAAGCATCACTATTATACAGGCATTCCCAACACACTTGGCTTACTGTGATAATCCAATTGATACAACCAACACTGGAGCTGCTTTTTTTTATGATTGCTGGCTCATCCCTGGTTCATATGTACTTTAATCTCCCTGATGAACCCAGTTTAAGGGTGTTCTTGGAGTTGTGTGAATTTATTTCCATATGTCCTCACTGATTCTTCTCATTGATTTTAGAATCTTGCTCCATTTTAAGAATATTTCATGTTTTAATCCTAACTTCCAAAATAATTTAGGTCCTTTTCAATGCCAACTTTTACAGATAAAAGGTACGTATGTTTTACAGCACCCTCCAAATCTTCAGTGAAAGTTTGCTGCGTGATAGTAAAATGTAGCAAACTTTCAAATTTATCATTGGAAATCAGAATTACTTTATTTGATTACTTACAATGCTTACATTATAGGATTTCCAACTAATTCCTGTATGGTCAAAAATCATATAAAATTTTCAGATCTTCCCTAGCAAGTGTGTTCAGGATTAAAGTAGTAAAATAGACTGATGTCAAAAGGTAATATTTCCTTCCCCTCAAAATTAAAAATTCAAATATTTAACAAAGAAAGAGATGTTCTGAATAATATGCAAGGAACAAACAGTAGCATCCTCCTCTTCAACCAAATCCTCTGCCTGAGGCTTTTTCAAATGTCAGTGCAAAACTAACAAATATTTATCCCTCCCAACAGCTTGAATTTACTTGTAAAAGTGTCCCTACCATACTAACATTGGCATTATTACTTATTCTTTCCTCATAGTGCATCAAAGATCACATCCAGTTTCTTGTCCTCTGCTGTTCTCTATTTACCCCTACTCATACACAAAATTATCTCTGCCTCTGAAAATTTTCACTGCCTAAAAACAGTTCTTGCTCCTCACATTGCTTCTGCCTTATTAAATAGTCAACCCATACAAAATAAAACTGCCCTTTGCTAAATTCTTATTTTTCAGCCTCACAAAAAATTATTTCTGAAACCCACTTAGCAACTGGGTTCACACAAAGGAGGATTTCTCAGCTGCATGTTCATTTTCTGAATATCTCTTCCCTCTTACCTATGCTAACATACAAACTGAGATCAAGAACCAATCTTTCAAAAATAATGCCTCATTCCATCGTCTTTCCATTTCTTGTTTTAGCAAGAGTCTTCTCAGGGAGTATTGCTTAAATGCTAAGTACTTCTGAAGTCAGAAATATACAGTTTGCAGAGGCAGGCTCTTTGGCAATGAATGTTGATTTGTTCTTGGCCTCTGCAGGTCACCTGAGCTAATTTTTTTGCAGAGTGCTGCAGAATCTATTAAGGCACAGAGATGTAATGTAGTTCCTTACTCTGGATACCAGTTACAATGAATCAAAAGAAAAGAAAACAAAAATAATCCCAAACACAAACAAGCCAAAACCCAACACCACTGCCCCACCACCCCCCCAAAAAAACCAAACAGAAGACAAAGAATAAAAGTTGTTTGAATAATATAGAAAGTGGCAAAAGTAGCTTTCCTCCATGAGAAATGAGAGACAATGGGTAGGCACACATGGCTGAATAATTTGTTCAATGAAAGACTAAAGTACTGGTTTCTAAAATCAAGCTGGAAACTAAATCTCAGTTTGATCACTGACCAGACCCCACAGTAATCCTTTACATGAAAAATATTGTCCTATTTTGTACTGTTTAAGCATGTTCCTTCAGAAAGTTACTAAACATGACCATCACAAATAAAATCCTCAAGGGAGTCCCAGAGGTAACAAGGCAGATTGGTGATAGGTGCAATGTCAGATATGGGACATCTAAGACAAGCATAAGATTCTCCAAAGAACAAAGGAATTCTCAAAGCAGAACAGAAGAATTCTTTGTTCTGGTCCATTTAGTCAACCTGGCTGTAAGCAGTACAAGCAATACCAGAGAATAACAAGAAACCACAGGCAGAAAAATCACCTAACAGAATGCCAGACGATGGCTGTCTTATCTCCTGAAGCACAGAACTTTATGTTTTAGAATTTCTGCCCCATCAACTTCAGGAAATATGTTTTCTAAGTTGTGGAACCAGCTGTTGCTTGGATAATATGGTTTGTAGTATATGCATAATTTTTTGTAGTAACAGAAATGGGATGACATCAACATGTACCCTATTCATTGATGTTCTCTGAGAATAGAAGGTATTGAACAACAAAAAATACAACCTTACATTTAATGTAGGCATTGGCATTGAGCAATCACTAAATTTTTGGAGTTGAATTCTAAATTATAATTATTCAACACCAGTATTTTTAGATAATAGACTTTTTTTCCTCAACAATAATGCCTGAAAGTAAAGACATACTAAAAGATCTTTTACTAAAGTAAGTCTGTGCTTCGTGAGTTTCGTGTTCAGACTAATCATGCTTATGCATGGTTCTAAGGCTTAGATATTTGTATTTGCCACAGCTGATTATACCTTACTTTTAAAACAAGTCCCAATGTATCTGTTCTGTTTGTTGTACATAAGGGCATGAGGATCTAAGGTCCCTGTGACATTTTGCTGATATAAAGATATTGCAACACCAAACCTAATTATATTAAATGCAGTGGAAAAATTCAGTGGTAAATGCTACAGACAAATTGTACCTTGACATATACCTATGGTGACCTTATCAACGTCAAAGCACAGAAATTTCCCAGAAAAGTTTGTCCTTAAGAATAAAGGCTATATAATGTGACATAGTATTATTTTTATCATAATTTAAATCATGAAATATAGGAAAAACACTTTTCATACCTTGCAGAGAACTTCAACATGATCTAGTCCTCTTTTTTCCAGTGATACTCTTGAAATCCTATTCAAAATCAGTTGTTCTTTTGCCCAATAAATTATATACTCAAGGTTCATGAAGTCCATATTTGAGATCAAAACTACACTGCAAAGAAAAGTACTTTTACAAAGTGTTCTTTGAAAACAATGGGATTCTCTCTGGTAAATTATTATTTAGCTAAAGCCATCTATCATTTAATAGAATTTTTATTTAGATTGAGAGATAAAAGGTAGATGGGCAATAGCTATTCATGTTTGAGTAAGTGATTGAGAACCTTGACATATTTTTCCTCTCTAAGATGCCAGCTGCAAAAAGATCTGAACCTCACACCACAAAAATAGCACTTCTGCTGCTAGTTTCAGTGCTAGAAAAAGAAAAGAGGATTTGAAGTGAGTTGTCCTCTCTCTTGCTTCCTTGAATTCTCAGGAGAATCACTTCCACTTATTGATAGTAATCTGCTAATTTAACAGATCTAATCTTGTCCAGGCTGTATATCCCTTCTGTCCATGCCTACCTGGAGCTGCCCTTATCTAATTTCAGGAAGTTTTTGTGGTGCCCATTTTCCTTGCAGAAATAGTGAAGGTGCCTGTGCTACCTTCTGCTCCCAGGTCTGAGCTGGACTTCCCACATGGGAAGGCAGAGCAAGAGGGCAGGACTGGTAAAGGGGCTGAGCCATGCCTCTGCCAGGCCTTGCCTGTGGAAAGAACTGTCTTCTTGGGCTCACTTGCAGTGGCAGCCTCTTATCATGTAAAACACTGCCAAATTCCATGTAAAAATTGGCTTGAACTCATGCCCAGATTTTCATATATCCTCTCCTCTGTGAGGCATAGTAAATAAATGCCATTGCTGATTTCTCTATTATCTGATAACTATTGTTTAATACCATCTGCTGCATCGACCTTCACGTGCAATTTCTCTGCAAGAGCAAAACACATCAAGTAATAAGTATTTTTGTAAAGCACTTTTCTGTACTACTTCTCTAATTTGTAGGGTCTGGCAGCGCAATTTGTTACTCATTTATAGCAGTACTCATTTGGACCCCACAGAGGAGCTTTTGTGAAGCAGTGCTCACAGGGATAAAAACCAGTCAGGTTCACAGACTGTGAAATTCCTTTTTACATGATTATTTCCAGAAGCAAATCCAGAATGCCCTAGAATGATGTGGTGTACAGAATTTTATACAGAAAAAATGGCATCATAGGCATAACCTCTGCTTGAGCTGAAGCAATTTGCCCAGCATTTTGCCCAGCATCACAGCCTAAAGAGCACTGAAGCAGCTGATAATGTACCAGTATGGCCAATGATATAAAGGAGATATTTAGTGTCCTTTAGCCTTCATAATGGCACTGAAAGTAA
This sequence comes from Thryothorus ludovicianus, assembly GCA_013397245.1. Taxonomy (NCBI): domain Eukaryota; kingdom Metazoa; phylum Chordata; class Aves; order Passeriformes; family Certhiidae; genus Thryothorus; species Thryothorus ludovicianus. Next base: position 470,809 of record VZTB01005683.1, on the reverse strand, counting down.
CCCTGCTGAACTAATAGTGGGGAGAGAACAGGGAACATGGTGAGACTGGGCAGGCACATGCACAGAATAATTAGGAGTGGTCTGAGCTGAAGAGGGTTCCCACTGTTAAGCATTTATTGCTTGCATCTCAGGCAGTGCTGTGAATATTACCTTTAACTGCTAATATTTGCCTGGAGACAAAGTGATTCAAATCTGACAGCAGACGTTACTAAGTGAACAGGGAATCAGTGTCCCAATAATTATTTGCTCCTCGAGTAGTCTCTGGCTTTTTAGTGGCAGACAAATACAGCATGCTACAACTAAATTGTTATATGCTAATGAGTACAATAATTTCAGATTAGGCAAGGGCTGGAGAATGGTACTAAAGCAGGATGAAAATCTGTTCAAATGAGCGAACCATTTAACACCTCTGCTGATGGGTTTTGTTTCTGCTACCAGTTGTATGCATGAAGGATATGTTTATCTGCTTTCCTATTTTAACTATATGCTATTGTGCTCATCTTAGTGTCTTTAAAAGGCCTCATGCAAATATGTATAAGTTTCAAATGATCAAATGGTTAAGAGGAAATAATAGAGGTGTGGCACTTTTATATCACTGCCTATGGATTTATGTGCTTAGTTTTATTTGACCTACAGGTAGAGAGGAATTAATTAAAACAATAATTTTCTTGACATTGGCATTTAGAAATTATATAAGAACTGTTGATTTGACAGTCACTCTTTAGGACTGGACATAGGCTTCTGAACTGCACTTAATTTCTAACACACAGCAGACCTATCTAATTAACTTCCCTCCTGTTCCCAAATAAATCATCAGTAGTACTAAATAGGTAAACCCACAAGAGAGGAGAATAGAACTATTCCACTTCACTGTGCCAATGCAATCTAATTGGACTATCTTTTCTTCTGCACTTTTCACTTAAAGAATTTAAAGTTGGATTTTTTAAACAAAGCTGGTTACTTGAGAACTTTGTTGGACAAGTTAGGTCAAATTAGATCTTTCATCAACACCATACATCTGCTGTATCTTTTTCAGTCTGTGGATTGAAATAAGTATGGTGGCTCTTACTGAAGTTATAAAAGCATTTTTTGAAGTCTAGTCAAATCTTTATAAGTCATTTGCAAAGGTTTTTTTTTTTTTTCATCCTGTAGTCTTCACTTTTGTCTCTCAAAATCCCTTAGATATTTTAGGGGGTATGTAATTTGTCTGCACCATGTTAACACCTGGCAAAATAATGAGTGGCATATGGCCTAATAGCTTATAAGCATAAAAAGGAATTTGGCATTGCATGAAAAATTAATTTTAAATTCCTGTGTAAATTAGTGGCAAGGGAGTGTGATTTTCCAGTTCACATGCATATCTCCAATAACAAATTGCTATTTAAGGCCAATGAAGTATCTGCCACAAGAGAAAAAATTTTCTAACTCTGTCTCATCTGCTGGTAAATTCTTAACAAGTTCACTGATGTGGGTAATTTTCTATGTATAATTTTTAAAAATCTGGCATCATAATAAAGCATGCTAGTAATAATTGTAATTTTTTCAACCAATTTTTATTTCTAGATGATACAGTTGCTTTGTGAAATAGTAATTTCTACTTAGTATGGGGTCTAGTCTAGTCCAGTTCGATTTAATCCAAAACATCCCATTCATGAAGAGAAATAAAAATAAGAGAGATTAGTTCTTTCTTTCCCAATTGCTTTCCAAGGATTTTTGAAAGAACCTCCTGCAGAGTCATTGTTTCCCTTTTAAAGTCCTTCAGGTCACTTTCATTATGCAAATTTTTAGCATAATATACCCATTTGATTCCAGGACAAATTATTTCCTCTTTTGTAAAGGCTGTGGCAAAAGATATTGCACATTTTTTTCTTTTTTATTTTTAAAATATTCACATTGAAAACATTTAATTTGCTAAAGTTTGATACTTTGAATTTGACCTGAAGAAGTGGACATCCTCCCTTTAACAAACTAAATATCACTGGCCTTGTTGTCAGGAATATAATGCTCCACCACCTTGTTTTTGCTTGGCATCTCTGAAAGAAAGAGCCGAACTTCTTATTTAGGCACTAATCTGGGTCTCCCTAGCTGGAAGTGCTGCTGTGTTCAAAATTCCATTACAAGATGATTTTATAACCTGTACTCACCTCTGCCAAGGAGATCACACAAGGTTTGCATGAAAGGCTGACCCAGGACTCAGGCTGCTTCTCATTTTCTAGGCTGGCTTTAGAATCCTCTGAAGAAGTTACCTCACCACAGGTAGGAGATGAGAAATTTGAAGGGTTGATGTAAGGCTGGTGGAAAGCTATTGGGCACAGCAGGGCATAACGAGAAATTCACTCTCAGCTCGGTGATCTCTTCCATGCAGTCCACAGGTTGCTGCTGCAACCTCACAGATAGGGTTACATTTCTGAGATTTTCTCTCTACTTTTGAAATAAAAGCGCTGAAAAGACACATGCTCTTTTTGTAGAGTGACACATCATTACACGAAGAATATAGCATTAAAAAGGAAAGCACAAGACTTTTTACTCCCGTGGTTCTTCCAGTTTCCTCGCCACTCTTTTTAGGCCTTTTTCTTTTCAACATTCTCAGTGGAATTATTTTCTGTTGTTTCTTCCTTTCCTACCTAAATATTACTCCTGTGCAAAGATTTAGTTTCAACCTGACACGTTTGCTATTATCTTCTGTCTGTCTTTTGCTTTGGATTTCTGACTTTCATATTTCTTCCCCACTTTAATGTTCAGCTACACAAATTTAATTATCCTACTCGAACCTAGGCTTTAGCTGCAGCTCAGACCACCACAACCCTCCAAGACTACATATTATATTCTGCTACTGGTGTGGTAGGTCACCTTTTGTTACTAGCTAGAATACAGCCATTAGGACTGTGCTAGAAACACCAAATTTGTGCCACTCAGCTGGCAGGAGATGGAAGCCCTGAAGGCACAGGAGCTGATGTGGTAATTGGGGAGGTGAAGAAAGTTCATGGCCAGTAGAGGAAAGACTGAGGTTGTCAAGGGAACAGGACAGCTCTGCTGTGCATTCTTTTAAATTGGAGAATTTTCTTTTTTTCTTGTTTTGGTGGCAAATGCTTTGCAATGTAATTTTTACCACGTATTATAGTTATTTCAATAAGAAAAATGTATTTCAAGGACCAGCTGGGCATTTTCACCCAGTGCTCTGGAAAGGAGAGTACTGGCAAACCACTTCATCATCCTTATTCTTAATTTGTGTCTTATTTTCAATTTTTGATGATTATTTACTGAAATGTATATTGCTACTGGAATTACCAATAGACCTGCTACGGCATGAAAATCCCATGACCCTTTAACCCTATTTTAGTACCAGCCAGTACCATCAGAGGCACTGAAGTCAGTCTAGTCAGCCTGACTGGGCTGCCTGGTCTTGTCACTAGGCGGTGTAATCAGTGATTCTCTAAAAACAGTTTGCTAATTCCATGGACCTGGGCTTAGATAAAACCTGTCCCGCCTACCCAGAGCTCTTTGACCACTTCCATAGTACAAATCTCCATTATGAATTGCCCAGATGAACATTTTGCTCCTAATTTTGTCATTTCTGTCTCATTAGCAGCCTCATTTCTCTATACCTTTGAAGAATAGAATATTTTATGACTCACATTCAGCCCTAATTTTAAAGCAACACAATTGTGAACAGTTGATCAAGAAGCTCCCTAAAAGCCTCTTTCTGAAGGGCTGGGATGATCAGCCCAAATTGTGGCTGATAGCAGCAGACAAGTGAGAGTGTTTTCCTTGAATTTTTATCTGCTCCATCTAGGCTGTTTTCATTAAAAAAAAAAAAAAAACAACAAAAAAAACCCCCACTCATTGACATGAAACTGCTTTCATAATTATATGAAAAATAAAGAATACTGACTGACTTTGAATTAAGATGCAACTTCAAAGGTGTAAGGAACATCTCATGGTATCAAAATGTCATTCTCCTCATGATATAGGAGCTGTTGTCTCCTGCGTTGCTGCAGACTGCCATTCTTTTCCCCCCAAAGGTATACTAATCAATTCTTAAACAGTCCTACTTCATCCATGTTTTAGATGTCTGAACTACTGAGTGATCTTTGTAGCAGACACATCTGAAAAAGCAGCATTCACAATGCTTATGCATAATTTACAGTATAATTCTTTACACTTATCTAGCACCTTTCAGCTTAAGATTCCAAAGCTCTTTGCAAATATTAATTAATTTATCCTTCCAGTGGTATTTGAAGATAGGGCATATTACTATTCCTCAGGAGAGGCAATGGTAAAAAAATAAAAAAAAAAAGAATGCAACTTTCAGCAAGTCACTGTTGCTTTATAGCTTTATTTTTTTAAAAGCAAAATGGAGGTAAAATAATAAAGTAATTTTCAAAAATGTTATTATGAATAATAATTTTCACTTCCAAGAGAAATCTGAATAATTTTAGAGCAAATGATTATTTTTTAATACGTATTAGTAAAGGCATGAACTTGTGAAGGCCCCAAATCTTGCATTCAGCTAATGCAATACTGAAATAAACAGGAGCTTCACACCCAGCCCCTGTGCACTTTTGAGCCTTGACCAAAGACCCAACAGTACAAATGGATACAACTGGGTATATCAATCCCTCCCAGTCCTGAGGTGCTTACCAGGAATTCAAGGACCTTATTTTTATTTTTAAATGTTTTATTTTAAAGCGTATTTTTATTTTTAAATTTCAGGATGCCAACTTGTTTCTTGTCCATTTTTCTTTTGTCCTGTAAGAATACTGTCTGCTTTGAAAACCAAAGAATTGTCATTGAAACCCTAAATTTTTCAAGTTTCTGAGAGCATTTTGACACTTAATCAAATCTTGCTGCTCCCAGCTCCCTTTATTATGATAATGTATTACACCAAATTTAAGATGGCAAGAAGAAAATTACGTGGATGATATCTTAACACATTGAACGAAAGCCCGCTCTCACAACACTCCCATTATTTGCTTAATGCTGTTGTATTCTCAGCCACGACACGCAGCAAAGGAAAGCCAGTTACACAGTGCTGAATATATTAAGATGCTAGCAGCATGGGGAACTTGAATTCCTTGGTGTTGTGGTCTTCTAATACGATCTTTGATGCTTTGTTAAAATGGAGGTGCCTTGACTCCTCCTAAACAGTTATTGCTATGCCACCTTCCACGTACTTGAGTATTTTATCAGGATTTTTCAGTTAAAAGGATCCCATTTTCACACTTCTCTTTCACAGGACTGGTGCATAAAGGAGAACGTTTTAACTTCAATAATTCTCCCTCCAGCAATGCTGTGTTTCTGTAATAGCCCCAGAGGGCAATACTTATTCCACTGCTGACGCATATTGGTTAAATTTGCTTCGAAACTTATGAGTTTTCATTTCCAACTGAAAGTTTATCTTTGAAGATACACAGTCACTTTTGTTTTAACAGATAAGTAAAATAGCAGGGAATTTACCTCTTGCCACCCTGTAAGGAAACAATTTTTTTTAAATCCTTCTAAGACTATTTAGACTTTTGTTACCCATAATTCAAGTTATCTGTCTCCTAGTACATTAACCAATGACAGCTTTTGTAGTCATAATTCAAAGCAATTCTGGCCTGGAATGCATAAGCTATGTTTTCACTTAATCTAACTGGCAACATCATTGTAATGAAGGAAGGACTGGAGAAACAAGTCAGAAATCTGGCTTGCTTCTGGAGACAAACATTCTTTTATTATTAGTGTCAAAAATATATAAAATATTATTAAAATATTTAAATGCTATATATGATGTTTGCATCATCAGTGTATAACTGATATAATATAAAATAAATATAAGATAAAATAAATCTAAATACAGGGCTATTCAGCATGCTGGCCTTGAATCTTAGCACTACTGGCTAATCTCTTTATATAAAATATACATAATATATGAATACATTCATATATTATATATGTGAATGTATATTATGTACATCCACATATATAAACATCCATCTTCTTAATATCAAGTACCATATCTGTGAGTCAAATGTTTTTGTGGTTTGTGACTTCAAGCATGTCAAATTCTAGAGGTCAGCATCAAGAATTATCCTCCAAACACTTTACTTTTGAGACTTTCTGCCTTTGTGCAAATGGGATTCAAACCATGTAATAAAAACAGGACTTACAGACAACTGGGGCTTGTACCTTTTTCTCTTACACTCACTTCAGTGAGTCATGCAACTCTGCTATGCTTGATTGAGTATTCCACTGAAATCCAGGCGGATTTCATGCAGGCATACCAAGCTCTACACCAGCTCACTCAGACACAGACTTCAGACTGCAAAAAATATATTATGGACCTGGAACACACACCAGAGTGGACAGAAATCATACTATAAGTTATCAGGACACAAAGAGTCTCAAAACGGAAGTAAAAAGGATGTTACATGTATCTTGGACCCTTCCTACAGGCTTTTTGGGGCTTTCCTGGATCCCTGGTCATTCTTGAAGTCCTTTGATAATAACAATTGTAACTTGTGGAGACTGCTAGATGGCATCTGTGAGGTCATGGTCCTGTGAAATTTAGAACTTGATCCACCACACACAGCAACACTCCTTCACTTTGGATTGTTCTCTGTGTATAACATTTGTGCTAGCTATGCTCTTTTACACTGGTTCTGTGCCAATTAGAAAAGTAGAGAAAAAGCCTGATCTGACATAAAGTTAGACATGCAAACCTATAATACTCTGGCAGGTAGCCTGGCAATATGGAGTTAGTTTATTAATATTTTAAAATAAAAGTGAGTCAGCAAAGTAAGCATGTACCACATCAGTGCCCTTCATCCTACACCTACCATGGTTTTGATTCCACAGCAGGAGGGTTTGTCATTATGGTGGATAGCAAGAAGCATGTGCAAACAGTTCAGAGATAAGTCAGAGCTTGTAAGTTCTCCATAACTGTTCTTCCCAAAACTGTCAGTAATATATGTCTTTCTAGGAGGCAGACTCCCAAGATGTCTTTCCAGAGACTTCAATGAACATGCACTGAAATGGCTGAACTCAGTGTGACCCTGCTAGTTGTACCAAATAAAAGTTTCTATTTTTTTTTTTCATTATTGTAGTACAATGGGTGAATGTTATTTTTAAACCCCTCCTCTAAAATGCAATTTTCTTCCTGCAAGGGCAAAACTTGCTACAGAAACTACTGCTTCACACCAAATGAGACACACGTAGCTTTTTGTTTATTGTTTTATCCTCAAAAATTTTTATCACACTTTCAAATTCTAATGTTGATAATTCTTAATACAGAATATTTGCACACAATACTGATAAGAAGACACAGACATATGCATTCCAATTATTTAACCATAATGTGACTGTTGACTTTGTGGCATGTTTACTTGGCTTTCAAAGATTTAAGTCTATTCCAAGATGCAGAGCTTTGCCAAAAGTGGTTGTAACTTTCTCAACAGGGACAATATGCAACTGTTTTCATTTCATGTTATGCTTTTCATTCAGAAACTTTTTTTAACTCCTTATTATTACAATAGCTTTCTGTGAACCTCAACACAATCTTTACCCCACATCCTTTAACTGACAACACTGATGTTTTCAATTCAGTGTCTTGTAAGGCGGCTGCTAAGCATATGACCTGGTGCTTGGATAATTAAAATGTTAAAAGTCACTTGCTAGGAGAGGTAAAGTATGACTGTATGGGAAACAAAAAAGCAAGGGAGTGTCCAAATTAATTACTAGTATTTTGAACATTTGTGAATAGCTGTTTTTACTGTGCTTCTAAAATGTATGTGATTATCTTACTTTTCTACATATATGCTCTTTACTAGACAAGTGGAGTGAAGAAAAAAAACAACTGAAGTTTTCGTCTTCCATCAATTCAGATCTCTCTGACTTGATTCCACAAAATGTCAATGTGTTCTAAAAATGGTCTGCTATTAATATACTGTGTGATTGTATATAAAAATCCATTAGACTCTGTTTGGACTCTAGAATGAATAAGAAATTAGTTTCTCTTCCGACTTTAGTCAGGGGCTTATTCTTTTCATATTCTAATATTCACAGAAAATTAGCAAAATGAGGCTGAAAAAGATTACAAATGATCAGATATCCAGTGGTTGTCCAAGACAGACTCTGTTGCACCTTGATCAGTCCTGCATCTTGTATAAGCATCTTGTATAAGCTGTGGTGAAGACCTCCAATCATGAAGACTCCTAATCCTCCCCAGACAATCTGCTAAGGCTGATAAAATGAATCCAAGTGAATTTCAAACTAATCCAGATGTTGTGGAATTGGCTCTGAACTGAAATCTCCAGAGGGCTTTAGTGTGGAAGAGCAACCAGCTGTGTAAGGGCTGTGAGAAACCTTCTCTCCTCTGCTCTTGGATTATATATGTACAAGGCTAAGAGACATTCACATTCCCATTGAAAGAATTCTCATTCTTTCCCACTTTTACAAATACAATCTCTCTTGTTTCTACCAAAAAACTGCATAATGCCACTCCTCTTTTATCTAATGGTCTTCCCTCTACATTTATCACAGATAGCTAGGAGGAGAAAATACAATTACATTCCATAATCCCATGTTAGGCTGCCAGACATTGTTTTGTATATGCAAGATCAAATGAGTCATAAGGAAAGGAAAAGCCGTAGAGGATCCTACAGATATTTATTCATTTTCTTCTGTACTTTTTGTATAAACTTTGAAAGCTGGAGTAAAAGGTGTTCCTCATTCAGCTACAGTTCCATAGATCATGACCTATGACCACAAAGTTAAATACTGCCAACCAAGAGATTTGGTTCTGTTGATGTAGCTGCCTCCTGAACAGCTCAACTAGCAAGCCTCCTTCACTAAATATGAGTAAAATGACACCAAAGATGACCACACCCTGGCAATGATACCAGCTGGCACAGAGTAGCCTCTATTCAATGCTATTAACTACCTTAATTTTCAGAAGAGAAACCTGTTCAAGGCACCTGGGAATGATCAGTGAATGGTATTTCCTAGTCATCTCAAGGAGACATGTGGAAGATAATTGTGACCAGGATTGTTCTGAAAACGTAACAGCATAACATATGGTCACTAGTGCCTAGAGAGCTCCTGGAGAAGGCATACAGTATTCCCATAGGTATGAATATGTTTACTTTGCTTTATCTGAGCCTACATTTCTAAACTGTACCTTATGGCTGTCCTAATCAGCTGGTACAGGCACAGAAAAAAGAGATGGGTCAGGGACAAGTGGGAGTGGGGCGGGGAGAGAGATCATGAGAATCATAGGAGCACATTTTCTTTCCAAGGACAGAAGCTGGATTGTAACAAATGTAATTTAGAAATTCTTGCCTGAATTAAATCTGACTCTCCAGGCTGACATACAAATGAAAGCCAGTGTGTTTTATTCACATCAGTGCTGTGGGCTGGGGAAACCTGCAGCCCCAGGTCTTGTCATCCAGGGATGAAGTTTACCAAGATTTTTTGGACAGTCAGAATTTGAAGGTGTGGCTGAGGATGCCCTATTGGGCTGAGCTGTTAGAGAAGTGAGCCCATTCAGTTTTAACCTTGTTCTCTTGGAGGTCCTCTGCAAGCCATCAGCACAACACACAGCCCTGGTACATGAGGTGTACACGTTTGCTTTTCCACCCCAATGTGCGGGGTTCTCCCAGCAGCATTTCCTGCACAGTCTCATCCCCAGAGCTCCCACAGGAGCAATTCTGTGAAGGCAATTCCTTTAGAAACTGAGCTCTCATTGAGATGAAGCAGAGAGCAGCTAGTGACCTGAGACAGGCACACCACCCCTTTCTCCTGCCTCTCCTCATTCATCCATGGTAATCAGTTGTGTCACGGAAAAGTGATCCTCCTTGTGAGCTGTGCATATAGGAAATGTTAAACTGCAAGGTTAAAAGTCAAGCAGGCCCCTGTGTCCACAATGAATCAGGACTTTGTCACTGTTTTTGATATTGGATATCTTTTATTTCACAGAATTAAATGAGATAGGAGAAGGAGCATAGTATTTAAATTATTTATACCCTTGACTGAGGTTTTCAAAGAAATATATTCTGAGGCAGGACAAACCTAGGAGCTCTATTTGCTTCAAATAATTCTAGTATTCCAATTAGGAAAGCTGTGAGCTTTTTGTTTCTTAGTTGCCTGGAGACATGGAATACTTTGTGAGGCTTTTAAAAATTCCCTATAATTCCAATTAAAGGTTTTATATTTACTCCTAAGGTGACACCTATGTAATATGGCTGTTTGCAGTTATCTTTGGGTGGAAGAGGTAGAAGGAAAGTATCCAGATTTGTTCAGTAAGCCTAACAGGCTGCCTGGGAGAGAGAGACTCTATGAAACCATCAGCAGTGGCTGCCCAGGAAAAACAAATGCTCCAGTAAGGCTCTGAGCAGCAATTCCCCAGAGCAGGATTAACGTCACCTAGGAAAACCAAATTAGGTAAACATGAGAAAAGCAACAAAATGAATCACATTAATTTTCGGAAGTATTTTCAGAAGTAGTTCTTTTTCCCTAACAAGCTTAAGAAGTTATATTTTGCATTGATTAGGAATTCTGTAGGTCGACACATTTTTTCTTGTCTTAGAAAAATTTTTATAAATGTTTTGTGGGAGAAATACTGTGGCTTTCTAAGAGCATCTAGAATCTGATAAGACTTCACTTCTGATTGTAGACTTTAATTATTATAAAAATGGCATAAGTTATTTATCAATTATCATTGTTATTACTGCTGTTTGTTTAAAATATTACTACATATCACCATACATTATTGAATATTAAGGTATTATAGCATAAGTTCTAAACATATTAAATAGAAATAATATGAACAAAATTAACACCAACATTAATAATATGCTCCAAGGGTGAAATAAAAATTATATTATTATCAATAAGAAAATGCTTTATGTACCAGAGGGGTGGGTCAATCAGAGTCACAAGATTTATCAAGCCACTTTTTGAGAAATACAATTTTAAGTATACAAAGCTCAAATTGAAATAATTTTATCTGGCATATTCTAGCAGATAATGTACAGATATCACCTACAAATTACTGCAGTGAAAGAAAGGAGTCTGTGTGATCAGTTCTTGGACATTTTTTCTTTAGACCTCTTTTCAAAGTCAGAATTTTTTAAAATCAAGGTATGTTCTCCATGATTGTGTAAAATTTTCTTTCCATTTATAATGAAAGCATCCATAAAAGTAAATTATATATTTTCAATTATTTTCCCATACAAAGATTTTCTCAGGAAAATTGCATTGTTTTGTTGTCTATGAATAATTTTTTAAAAATCATTAATTCGAACAACTTGTGTACTGATCTTTTGTTGTTGTTGCTGTAAATGTCTATGCACCTAGGGTCATTTTTGTCTGAAAATATTAGGCAATTTGATTAAGTGAATTAAAGTAGCAAAGTATTCCGAATTTTGGGAGTGGAGGATAGGTACAAAGAAGCTGTGATAAGAAAATATGATTATGCATCATGATCCATTTGTGTCACATCTGACTGTTGTCATCTGTGAAATCCAGCACAGCGCAGGGATTTCTGACAGCTCGTATGGAATAGAAGAAATCTTCCATTTGCATCTTCCTGTTTGACATAATAATTGCCAAATATCAACGGGTTTAATAATTTCAACTGCTATAATTTTGTGTATGGTGGGCAAAACAGGTAAACTCACAAGAAATGTGCTCATCCTGGTAAAAATCATTAAGATGAGCAGAAGTTCTGCTGCAGTTGTGAGAGAAGGGGATCCATGTAATCAACAATCAGGAGAGGAACAAACATTCAAACCACTGAGATGTTAATGTTTTGATTTTTTATCAAAGGAATATTTTTACCTGACTATACTTAAGGAAAGCACTTAAAAATATTTAAATCATTTTTAATGGTAATCAAACATGCACTTTAACAATTTGGAAATTACAGTCTATAACAGGAATTATAAATGCAAAAATTAGGTGAGCATATAAAAATAAATAAATCACTACACCTGTATGAGGTAAAAGGAAATAATTCTCTTGCATTTCTATCCTTCTAGTATTATCTAGTATTAGTGTGGTTATCTATTGCTTATCTAATTGTGGTTTGCTTTGTATCACATAAAAAAAATAAATTTATTCAGGCAAGGATTTAAGGAAGAGAGTTTTTCATTGGATATAGCTCTCCTGCATGGTTGAATCAACATCTGAAATGCCTAGATACTACGTTTCTCCTCTGCACAAAAGGTCTAATATAATAAAACATTATCATATGTAACCTTATTCTATCGCATGACGATGTTTCATTTATTAAAATATGAATTCTTTGGGATGTTAAATTTAATATATGCTTTAGCAAATAATGGTAATGAGTGTAGCTGTAGAGTGGCTGCAGCTCGGAAAGCATGCATATGCTAGAAAGTCATCTACTATCCAAAGTACAGCTTTTAATGTATCAAAATAAGTACATCAACATAATTATTGCTGTTTACTTCAGTTTTAATGAGGAAAAAGCCATAATAATACATGAGAAGAAAGAAGGCTTGACAGGTGTATTAGCAAATGGGCTTATGAAGAAACAGATGCCATTTTGTTTTCAGCAGAGATTTAAAATAACAAAAATAACTTAAAATTGAGAAATTCATAGTCAAGTTCAGACATTTATAAACAGTATTCAAATATCTTAAAACATGCCTTTCATCTGTTGAAGATCAGTATCTGCAGTAAAAACATTTTATGGATGGCTTTATGTCACTCTGAATAACTATTCAAATATGCTATTTAAAAGCTAAACATTCTCTGTAGTACAATAGCCAGCCAAACACTGTTGAAAAGCAAGTGAGAACAGTTCTTCTCTGCCACACAATATGTGCAATACCCAATTTAGGATAAAGCAAAGGGCCAGCATAAAGCAGGGGCCACAGGATGGGATGAAGTCATCCAACAGCCCAGTGACATACTCATGACCCTCATATACCTTCAATTCTTTAGACACCATAATAGATGTTTTTCCATTGTACCAGTTATTGTTGAACTAACCTATTGCTTTTGAAAATTCACTCACTCTAGTATTAGTCACTACCATCATTGTGCCTTTGATTCATGCATTAAGTCACAAAGTTCATATTTTTGAAGATGTCCTAATTTGTCTTCTGCATTTTCTCTTCTCTGACTACCTTAAATCAGAAGCCATATGGCCAAACAACAGTGATTCTGTTTAGACATGAGGATTGTCCAGCTACCTACTCCAGGCATCTTCTTTACATCCCATGACTTCAACTTCTCCACAAAGAAACTTAGTAATCTACTTCAGGGATAAGTCTCGACCAGATTTGGTATATTTTGCTCTAGCATAACCATGTATTAGCCATATATGTATGTCTATGTTTAAAAATCAGGTAGTGTAAGAATCTTTCAAATCTGAGCTGAGATATATCCGATTATAGCCCTTTGTGTGGTGTTAATATACATTAGCTTGGCACATGTGAGGCTAAATTTTAAAATAATTAAATGAAAACGTCATGCAAAGGTAGCATAAAAAACCCAAAAATTTAGAAGGTTGAAAGCTACGGGAAACAGCAGAATGAATTCTTCACTCTTGTTAAGCTCAGAACTAGAATTCCTGTATAGGAAGTAGAGCAGAAGAAATTAAACACAGAACTGAAAGCTGCTTTTGTTTGGGCCACTTTTGTACTACATGCATAATAAATACTAAGTAAATATAAATATGTTTTATTTTTATATAAATTTATTATAAATCTATATATTTAGAGATGCACATTGCAATGTTAGGTTTGCCATAGGACTCCGTCATCTCAAAGGTCTTTTCCATACTAAATTATTCTATGATTTTATAAAGATTTCTTTATAAGCAATCAAAAGCATTTTCAGCCCTTGGAAATCAATGACTCTTCAAGGGATGAAAATGAAACACATGGGAATGTGTGCCATCTGGTGACACACAACATGACACTTGTAAGACACATGTTGAAACTGGTGCTTTAAAATGTTTGCTGATATTTGTGAGCCCTGCAGTTATTTTATTTTCATTGTCAAGATGAAGTCATGGTAGTAACCCACAGAACTTCACTACTGCTTATTTAATTAGGCAGCAACACATAATTCAGGCACAAAAAAATTATTGTATCTCCCTACCTTTCAACAAAGAGAGAAAAATTCAACACTCTAATACTCCACAACATAAAAATATCACTACATTGGTGAAAAATATACTATACTTTCTGTATCTCTTTTGTCTGCTTTTTAGTCATGCTATCAATTCAAAATAGTGAGTTAATAGTATTGTGAATTTTACAGAAGTCATGCAACCAAGAAAAGGTTCAATTTCATAATAAAATATAAGAGCATGGACATATTCTTTCAGCTTAGGAGGATATTGAGGAACAGAAAGATTTTCTCTTCGTAGCATTAATTTTTCAGCACACCTATGTGATGCAAACATCACCTCTTGCAAGAGTAATGCATTGCATGGATGCAAGTTCCTTCTCCATTTAAGTGAATGCGAGAACCACATTTATTGAGTGCTTTTGGTAATGGAAAGAGAGAAGAGAGCAGGCAGTGGATGTTCTCTGCTCACAGAGAGCTGCAGCTCTCTGTGGAAAATATTTTATGGTGTCATAATTTTGCAGTGTTGCTTTAAGACAGTGAAGAATTGGTGAGGTTGGTAGAGAAAAATATGAGCCGGGCCTCTTGCTTATCTTGCCCCTGGCTTGATCAGGGCCTGAGCACTGAATGATGCCTGAAGCAGAGGTCTCATGGCTCGATGGTGTTTCACTGAGGCACAGAACATCTTGCCTCTGTAGCAGCCACACTCCCTTCACTGTGAAAAACAAGCCTCGTTATAAATCTGGTTCATTAAAGGGATGAGAATGTGCACAAGGATCCTCTGATGAAGGTCAGAGAGCCTCTACTGCTCCTTCAGTACTTGAAGGAGGACCAAGGTGTTTATTCTATCTCTTTCATCATTTATAAATGCTGAGCAAAAGTAACAGAGACCCACATCAAGCTCCATTAAGATATTAACTTACACGCACCTCAGGATACAAACAAAGGGGAGCATGGGACATGTAATGCATGTATGATTAAAGTCACCAAATCCCACTTATAACATGGTTCCATTCCCTTGGGATGGGCCAAAATTTATCTTGTAAACAGGGAGTTTACAGGGCAGAAAGAACTGGAGGGGGAAAACATCTCTGCCTGCTCAGGATCAGTTGACACACAGCGTCCCTCCTCTTGTGAAGGGACACACCTGCAGGTGAGCTTACACCTCCAACAGGGTTGGAATATAGCCAGGAGTATCTAGTGCTATTAGACCTCTCTTACTGTTCTTTCTGTCACGACACATGCCAACACTCTGTTGCATGACACATGCAACAAATGGTGCATTTGTCACCAGCAATCCTGAATCTGCTTTCCAGTTCTTCAACAAACCACACTGTGAATCTACATCGTGAAAAGTCCTTTGCTGAACGTGATCAGACATACAGTACTGGATAGATAAACTGCATATTTGTGCATCTGTGCTCATACAAGTTCTGCTTTTGACCTTGGTCAGAGTTATGTTGCTAATTTGGCTATAATCAGAAGTTAAACCCAGCTGCACAAAACCCTCTGGCCTCTGGGGACCAGATAGAATGCAAGGGGGTTTATTTTCTGCTAATTTTCTATATTCTTAATGCAACACACTCCTACTTGATCAATATCATCTGAAAAATCTGAACCTCAGTTTTTCATTTTCCACATTATTATCCTTGCTATCAGGCTCTGAAATTACCCACTTTATGGTCACTGGGTGTGCCTACAGGGTCCTTGCAGGCTGTGACACAACGAGTCTTGGCTCTTAAGCCACCTGGTGTGTATGTGCCCACCTTCTTACTGCTCAAAGATAATACCTCCTACAGAAGGCTGACTTCAGCCACGCTCTCTGGGTACCCAGAAGGAAACTAGCTTCTATTAGGAGAGAACTAATTCACTCCAGAGAAGAGACCAAAAATAGCATGATAGAAACTCAGGAAACTGACCAGGAAACTAGGACTTATGGAGCAAAACAGATATAAAAGTGAAATGACAGAGTAGAGCCATTTAGTGGATTTTTACACGAATGAACACCTTCAACAAGTAAGAATGTGAGGAGCTCCCCAAATTTCCCTTGTTTTTTGTTTATAGCAATCACTTTATGTTTAGGGCCAAGTCTTCCTCAATAGGGGAAAAGTAGCAAATACAAAACCAAATCTCAAAGATCAATCATTAAATTGATGTATATTATGGGGTAGCATTTTGTTTTTCTCTGTAACACATAGCCTAGGATTTGCACACTTAGTACTTGAGATGCTTTTCAATGGTATGTCTATTGCATAGAAAGGCACCTGCCTGATGAGGTATGAGCATTTTTAAACAGAAAAGACAGAAGATGTAATACTCAGTGATGCAAAAGAATTTGTGTGGACTTTGCCCAAGGCAATATCTTTGACCTAGATTTGTTGCCTTTGGTTTTAAGACAAATTATATTTTCATATTCATAATCTCTTGCATGCTGAGCTTTTATCTTTGGACAGTATCACCTACAAATAACTTCAAATAAATAAGCACAACTAGATAGGAATAACTGGTCAAAAAGGAAATGGGATATATTTGAACTGCAGAAATAAATAAAATGAGGAACCTATCTAGTAGCTCTGCTTAAGAAATTTAATAGCTTGCAATGACTGATGCCGTGACAGAGCTGACAATTTTATGTCAGGGAGATATTAGTTTATCTTAAATTATTCCAGACTAATAAGCACATTAATATTGTGTTGCTCATTTATTTACCTCTACAGGTTAACAGAAAAAAGAAAGGAGAAAAAAAAATATCAAAAGTTGAAGGCAAAATACACACTGGAGTAGTTCCATTTGGCTGTAAGAACACTGTTTCCTGTCTCTTTTTACTTTAGAAAATAATTCTTATTATCAGTGATTTAAAAGGCAGCCTCTTCTTTATTCCACTGGCACCATACCTTTGTAGCTTTGAGGTCAAAGAAGCAAACAGCTGTGGCAAATGAATCCAAGCAACTAGTCTGGTAGCCCCTCATGGGGAAGAAATGGATTGTGGCAAGGCATCTGTAGAATTTCCCTAAGGCCATCGCTATAGAGTAGCTTAAAAGTGACAGACAGTCGTGCAGTGCTCAAGTGATCACTTAGATTAGGTTAACAGAAAGATCGTTCTTTGTAATGAGAACAACGAATGGCAACCAAAGAATATTGGTGCTTCAGCAGAAACACACGTCCTTACACTGCATTTACTTACCCCCACAGAGAGGAGAGAAAATCTTTTAGCAGGCTTAAAAGTGAGAGACGAGCAGCACAGTGTAGAGCCAAGAGCTGCAGAGATGGCAGCAACGTGTGAACCATCCCTCCCTGCACTGCCGACCCCCATCACTGTGGGGCTGAGCAGGCTGCCAGCCCTGCTGTTCCTTTGTGCTTGGGAAGATGATGGGTTTATGATGCAAATTAAAGTCGGCAGAAACCCACTGCACCAATCTCCTCCTGATCACCTGCATCACTTTTTCTCCTCTGAGACCTGAGGTCTCCTTGATGGAAAGTGCAGTCACTTTTTCTGTGGCTGCTCTTTGTGACTGTGACAAGGTGACAAGACACCTGCTTTTCTGTAGACACCTCCTGTTTGAATCAGTATAGCCCAAGGAGATTACAGGAGTCAAAGAAAAAGAGGATTGGGTGCATATTTCCACTAAGGCCCCAGTGTTGCTGAAGTATAACAACTGAAGAATTACTCAGCTTTTTCAGACAGGAGTATTCTCTTTTCTTTCCCAAAAATAAATCTCCATGTGTTTGGGGGCTGGAATCGGCCTTAAGCAGAAAACTCTAATAATCATGCAGATTGAAGGGCACAATTGAGGTTTTTGCCCTTGCTGTGGTCCATCATGTTCACCTACCCCATAGAAATACAGTATTTTCTGTGCTCTGCTGTATTTGCAGGAAGCATTGCCATCAGCAGGTGCCACAACCCTGTGTTTCCCGGAAAGGCTATGCCATGCTACATCCAGTACCAGCAGGGCATGCACCAGAGGTTTTGCCAGCCTGCAAAGGGCTTTTGATGCTGACCCCTCAGTGAATGAAGCTTCTTTTACATCAGAAGAATCTTGGAAAATAACCCTACAGCTTATTTTTACAGTATAACATTCTTGGAGAAATACTCCTACAGTGGACACCCATACAACTGAGATTAGCCTCTGGCACTAATCCGTGGTATTAGCATAAAAGATGGCTGAAATGTAGTAAATTTTATCTTTAAGAAAGCAGACAATAGACTGTATAATGTTCTAAAAAAACCTAAATATTTCTGATGAATTCATATTAACTTGCTCATTGACAACTAGAGCTTTTTTGCTAATTAACATTGCGTCTTTTCAGCAACCAATTTCCTGTAACAAACTAAAGAAAAGTTACCCTTGAACTTCATCTAAAAAGTATACATTAGAAGTAGAAACAAACCCCTATACCCAGAAAATGGGTGAGGAAAAAAATCAGGACTATCTTTAGTTGATAGCTTAAACATAATATTGAATATTTTGCCTAAATAACAATAATGTACAGTCCTGAGAGAACATAAAACCCCCTTCCTAAATGGAGCAATGTGCATATTTTTCAAGTATTTTTAAGAGAGTTGACTATGTAGAAAGAGGAGGGAACACTAAAAGAGCTTCAATTGAGAGAGGAACTACAGGTAATTATCTTGTATTGTCACTAAAACCCATATGTAAATATCCAATAACAAACTTATACATCCTGAGGTTATAAAACTGTTCAGCTTCTGAAATTGAGTGTAAAAGAGATCTAATCTTATGTTCAGCTATTCCAGAACCAATTCCATTTAAATAACTAGATATATTTGAACATGTACTATCAAAATTATGAAAGATTTGCTGAAGTCACAGGATTGCTGTTTTCTTAATGAGCATAATTAGCACTAGAAGTAAATGGAATTGCAGGAGTCACCACCATAACTGAACAATTAGGTCTGCTTCTGATATCCAAAACTGAACCAGGATTTTTGCATTGAAGTTACTGGATGAAATTATGAGGGCTTGTTAAGCAATTTAGCCTAGTTTATTTCTTTGTTGTCCTTACATTTTTTATATCAGTATACGGATATTTCATTCTAATGTAAAGCAAGAGATATTTCTGTTTCCTATATAACATACAATAAATCAGTTACCATATTATAGATATAAGCTCAAATCTTGATTCAAATTCATCTTTCTTAATTTGATTAAAGAAGCTTTCTCTAGAAGCAAACATAAATCTTACCTCACAATGTCCTTCCAGAGCTAGTGATTGTTAGAAATGTGTCAAGAAGGAATTACTTTTGCCCATAAGAATTCACTTTTGCCCATAAGGAATCTAATATTCTAATACTTTTAGGTTGACGCTAATATTTGACTTAGATGCCAGAATCAACAAAATAGATTTTCTCCTTCAGCTGGGCCAAAAGCTTGACAGCCTGCCAGTGGCTTGGGAGTAAAGCAGGTCAGGTATGCTCTGACAGAACAGACCTTGGTGTTTGAAATGCTATTCTGCTGAACACAGCATACTTCATTTAAAATACCTCATATTTTAATTTTCACTCTAATCAAGATTAGTTCCAAGGGATGCTCATCTCTTATTTGGCAGGTCCATCCCAAGGCAGACTTCTGCAGTTGGCTGCTGAATGGTAGCAGAGAAGGCCACAATAATGATCATTTCACCAGCCTCCATGTTCTGATAGCTTTTGGTTAACTGGCAGGCTCATTTATTTTTTGGTTTTTATATTGAGTTAAGGCCCAAACCACATAGGTACATGGTCACATAGTGAGCTAGAAATGCTTACTCTCTTTAACTCACTTTTTACTCGCTGAACTCAAGCTCTGATTAAACAGAGGTTACTCTGACATGTATAGAGGACATAACAATTAAAATCTCCACTAAAAAGAACAACAGAGATGGAAAATAGAATGAAAAATGATAAAGAAAAATAAAATAAAATAAACAGAAAGGAAGAATAAGACATTTTAAGAATTCTTAAGCAGTAATACCATGATTGACAGTAAAATAAATATTATTCTACAATTGGGGAGTCGTGCATTGAAAATAGAAAAAGGTAGATTTTCAGTGTGTTTTCACTGGATGGACTAGCTTCTGTTAAATTCTATGTAAACCCACAGTTTTGCAGGCTTTTTAATATGATTTGTAGAGTTTAAGTCTACAGTTTTTTATGAGTATAGTTGCCAGGCATGGATATATTTGCAAACTCTGATTTTTACTGCAGTGAGTCTCCGGGAAGAAACAAAGCAAAGTCCTCAAACAGTTAATAATTACTTTATTTCTTTCCTTTTATTTACCAAAGAAAGGTTAACAAAAGTCAAGCCCTACAGGCAGTAGAACCTTCAGGATCTCAGCATACAGTGCTGCCTTGTGCAGGATGAGGACAGCCAGAAACAGGCACTGAGAAGGCACAAACCGCCCCTATTCATCTGAAACCAAGCTCTGCTAGACTAAATGCTAGAACTGTTAACCCTTTAATCACAAAGGAGGGACTTCTGGAAAAGCAGGCTGACCAACATGCTCTCTTATCTGAATGGATTTAGCACTCAAAAATGTCTGAAAAGTCAGAGGTTGTCTCAGGTGTGGAGGCTCAAGGACTGGTTACCAGAATCACTCCTCCACCTTGGAAGGTTGCAATACATGATGCACCCCCAGTTAGGGTGAGAAAAGTCACCTTCCCAGGGGCCTTGGCACTCATATGTTAAATCCTGCTTTGTTCTTTTCTCCCATTGGCCCGTTGGTCCTGACCACCCCTGTCCAGTCCCCCATATCCATTGATGTATGTTCTCCAGAATGTTCTCTCTTCCTTGAATGGTCGTAATTTGCCACATTGCTCCACCCCCATTGCCCTATTGGTTTCTCTGATCCCTATCCCCGCCTATGCACCATTTTCACTTATTTGGATTGGCCTCTGATTCTCTGATCTGACCCCTCTACCCCAGGTATAATCCTGGACCCTCAGCCCATCTCCGTTCTTGTCCCTGGACTGTATTAAAATTGTGCCACGTTCTTCAATAAACCCCCATTCGGATCTCCAGACAAGAACCTGTCCCAGTGACATTCTTTGCCAACCTTTAGTGGCTTCGTGCTCTCGACCCAAACACACAATTTGCTTGGGGACCTGTTTGTAGTGCACTGCTGTGTGCAGGAGTCTTCATTTTACCTGGGCCACTGGCTCCATCCTCAGCAGCGGTGGGGGGGGTTCCATTTTAGAGCGGACTATTCAGTGTCTAATCTGTTTTAATCTGGGGAAGCTAAGAAACCACTATCATTACAGAATTCTATCCCCAAAGACAGAAGTCAAGCTTTTCCACATCTGAGTAGGATTCTCTCCTTTTCTCACACCTTCTTTCTTCCTCTTCTATTGCCAAAAGCCAAAAGCAAGTCTTCCTCCATATGAAACAAGAATGTCTAAAGAAGGAGTTAACATTTTAAGAGACTGGCTACCCTGTAAAGCTTTGCAAAAGCAGTGCTGTGCAAACCTCTACAAACTAGTCCCAGTTTTTGACAAGTCACCAAATCGTCCTGTACCACCAGGAGGCTGGAGGCAGATGCACTGCATTGCCTGTGGGAGATCTCTGTCCTTTCACCTTCCAGATGCAGCTTCCACACAGGCATGTCTTGTATTATAGACAGGTCAGCAACTAATGTCAACCCCCAGCTTCATCATACAAGCCTTAACTTATGAAGCCTTAACTTAAGGCTCATGAATGATACCTGTTAAAGGAAGACCTAAATGAGAAATAGTTTACTCAGAGGTCACACAAGCATCTAACAATCTAGATGGATCTTTTATAGATAAAAAGAGACTCCATAGAGAATCCCTGTATGAAATGAAGATACCTGAGTCATTTTCTTGTAGAAACCTGCCATGTTTTGACAGTCATGATTTGGTAGGTAAGCCAGTTTTAAGTCAGAAATACATGCTGTAGTGTGGATACTCTGGTTGCAGGTCTTGTATGGATTGATGAGATATTTTTATTTCTGCTAGGTTAGAGAAAGATAGACTGAAGGTTCCTTGTTTGTGAATACCTTCCATAGGAGGAAGGACTGTTAATCTTTAAGTCTTACAGTGGATAGATTGTGCAAAATGAATGAGACTTACTAACATGCTCAATTTAAAAGAATTGATTTTCAGAAAAACAAAAGGATTTTCCTTTGCTCAGGAGAGAGTTAGCAAAAGGAATAAGACACTGAAAAGACTGATAAGAACAGTCAGTAGAAATCACTTCAGAATAGATGGAGAAAGGATTTAAGAAAAAATGTGAAGTATAATTGCTGGCTACAATTACAGATAGGATACCTTCTTTCTTAAGCTTTTGTGCTCCCTATACAACACAAAAAACACTAAATAGATTAATCTAACATGTATATGTGTATTCATATATTATCAAATTGGAAGCACATTTTAGGGAAGAATTAGTTATCTGGTATAATAGCTAAGAGGCTAAAATCTGTTTGTTTACTTAAATATTTGTATTGGTTTTAATAGGGACTATCACTTGCATATCCAGATACTATTAGATCATTTTAATCCAGATTTTATGTATTCTGGAGTCCCTAGTGACAACTGTGAAACTCAACCACAATGTATTGTTGACCTGTATGTATCTCCCATCTCTTAAAAAGTTTAGGCTGGTAAGACCATAATTATTAAAAAAAAAGACCAAAATAATGTTACCATCCCAGCCTGAGAAGTTTATTCAAATTTTCTCACTTCAAGATCAAGTTAGTCATGATCATGTTTCTAACTGAGTATTTTGGTTTCCTTTTTTAAAGAACAATGGGCTAAATTCACTGTAGATACCAATGAAGATGTCTGATATAAACTAATGATGAAATTTCTCTAACTAGACAAAAGGATGAGTGCTTGTGGAATTTTTGCATTTAGTTTAGGGAAAAAAAAAACCCTTTGATCACAGAAAAATAAAGGATATAATATAAAGGATAAAATACATATATATTCAAAAAGAAAAAAATATTCCCCTTTAGCTAAAATTACCTACTATCTTGAGTAATAATGCTGCCACTGGCACTTACATTAAATACGCTAAACTGAGAATCCTCTCATTCTGACAAACCTAATATTTACTTGAAGAAAAATCCCCCAAACATGTTAGTCAGGATAATATCTTCTGCTTTTCCTTAATAAGAAGGTGTGACACACAACACGTGCACAAGGACAGAAATCTTTGACTTCTTCCTTGAAGGAGGCTGGGATATCCAGGCATACAGATCCTGGCACTCCAGGTAACACTATACAGGGAGTGTGTCACCAGCAGAAACAGAGCACTGGCTTTCTGTGTTGTCATTTTGAAAATGCCAGGGAATCTGTCCCAGCTTTTATTGCCTGAAACCCAAAAACTGGACCAGCCACATTATGTCATAGGGAAAGCAAGTAGTCTGGATTTCAGGGGTTAAATGCAGTGCATTATTAAATGCAGCTCTCCTGACTGGTGAACCTTTAGCTCCCAACGTGAGTCAGTGTTTCTGTAGCCGAGATATCTGGGTGGCCTGGAGTATCTCAGTCTGTGTCTTTTTCATTGTTTCTAATTCATTACAAAACGTGCCCAGCTTTTGAAAATTTGACATCTGCCAAGGATAGCTGTTAAAAGACTCAATCAAATACAAAACAGTGGTGAAAAAATACAGCTCCTGAAGACTGAGACAGTACACGTAGGACACCATTAGGTTTTAATGATTCATATCATCTGCTCGCATTGACTTTGGCTGAACTTTTCGTAGAAAAAGAAAGTTATAACTTCTCCTGATCACATTTCTCAGTGATACGAGGAAAGAAGGATCATTTCAGCATGCAGACATAAGAAGTCAGGACATAGCAGATCCAATTCAAGGTCCCTGTTTGCCTTTGCAATTTGGATAAATCATTAGGTCTAGGTACCTAAGGAACTAAGCTGAGTCAGTTTTCTGCAGACAGTTTACTTCTTGTAGGTTCTCCCCTCTGTAATAACACCAGCCTGTCTATTACTACAGCAGTTAAGCTTTTCTGATGGCATTTTGATCCACCAAATTGCAAGTCTCACCTATAAATTAAGCAGAGCAGGGTTTTCAATCTTGCTCTTCCATCTTAGAAATAATAGAACCTAAATTTTTGATTCATCAGAACATGCACAAACATATACATGCTGATGCTATTGTGCTAAGCCTGTATCCACTCACAGCCTGTAAGCTTAGACGTGTTCTCCATGCACAGAAAAGAGAGAGCCCAGCTAAGGAGACAGACTAATTTTGAGCAGGTTTTGCCTTCGGTCTTAGTTCCAGCACACTAACAAGGGGATGATTTAAATGGTTTTGGAGTTCTGTTAATGCCACCTGGCAAAAAAGGCCCAGGAGCAGCTCAGTGATGTATCTGAGCACATCAACAGCAGTTAGGCACCCACAGGGCAAGTTGCATGTATTTACACTGTGTCTATGACAATGGCTCACAGATACTAGGAGGGCTTTTGAATACTCTTGTTGTTTAATGAATTTGGGTAAGCTACTCAGAATTTCAATAGCAATTCACATTTCATAGAATCTAGTTTGCTTCTGAGTGCCATGAGCACAATAGAACAGTCTCACCACGGAGGCTAACGTCACACAGTTTCTTATGAAGAGATGCAGGACAACATGCTTGGAAACCTCTGCAGTGTCTTTAGGAGCCATTCCCAGAGCTGCTGGAGCAGCAGCTGTGGAAGCTTACATCATTGTCTCAATAGCTGAACAGGAGCTGAGCAAGTTACAACATCATTTGAATGCAGAATTTATTTAAGGTTGAATGTAGGAATTTATCTTGTAAGAGAACTCTTCCAAGAGATATTATTTAATGATTTACCATTTTTACTGTGGCCTACACAATTATATTTTGATGCAGGTCATGAAGCGTTTTCATTGGAGATACTGAAATACATACTAGAGTTTCATGGGGTATAATTTCTCAATGGAACCAGGGCTGGGACAATTAGTGCTAACGTATTAAAGGCTTACATATCTGAAAGGTATAAGGTTTTCCTACCTTACAATCTGATTTTCTACTTTATCACTCTTCTGTTGATCACCATGCTCTTCAAGTTTCTCTATTTTAGGTAAAAAAAAGTAAATTTTTGCAATAAGCAAATCTTCAGTCATCAAATGCCCTCTTGTCTGTATTCAAATCAGACAAAAGCAGCTTTTTAATTATTAAAATAGTAAATAATTATTTTTTAATATTGAAGAATATTAAAGAAATTAAGAAAAGCAAACACAAGAAAATTTCAGAAGTTCATAGCATCAACCTCAAAATTTGAAGAAATGCAATGCAGTACTGCACCTTTAACATAAGGGATCATTTATCATGACACTTGAATGGCTGCGACAGTACAAATTGCTAATATGGTATTAGTTTAACCAATTTAGAGAATAAATCAGAATAAAAGAGTGTCTTGCACATTATCCATGGCAAGGTAGAGAAATAGCTGTGAAAAATGCTCTTTCAGCAGCAAAAAAGGCAAGAGTACACAAGGTACAAAGAAGCTCCATTGAATCCAACACTGGAGAATGCTCTGCCACACAAGTAGGAAAATGTATTTACAAACACAGAATTACTGATCTTCAGATCCTATCTTCTCCAATGACTTATTACATCTTTTTGTGTGGGGGTCATTTTTCTGCTGGGTATGGGTTTATTGTTGGGGTTGCTGCTGGTTTGGTCTGGTTCTGTTGTTTTTTTGTTTGGCTCGGTTGGTTGTTTATTTTCCCAGGATTACCATACATGTATTGCGGAAATGTTTAAATGCAGAAGCAAACTGCACCTCTCAGGGACACAGAACATGTAACCTGTGAGCTGGTGACAGTCCTTAGCAGAGCTGACACATGCCCAGTGCCGAGTGGAAAGCTGGAAGCACCTTATATCCAAATCAACAGGGACATTTCATGTCCTGGAGCAGTCTTGCACCTAAAATAGCAAAGTGTGATCATTCAATATTTCCAAGTAAATTCTCTATTTTTTAAAAATTTGTTTCTTTTAAAGTGCTTCCTCCTGTTCTGCTGTTCTTTTCCAAGATCCTTGAGCCCCTGTTGTAGCAGAAAAGGCAGCTGAGGGAAACAATTCTCTCAGCTGGAACAAAAGAAGTGTTTTATTCCCATTCTTTATCAATATTGGCACTTTAAAAAAAATAGTAAAAATCAAAATGCAGAGATGGGAATATGTATTTGAGGAAACACACGCACCAAAGTGAGGAAGATTTTCTTTTTATATTTTCTCTTTAATCGCTTTCATACTTTATTGAATGTAATCAAGCAAAGCCAAGTCAATGAAAGATTTCATAAGGAAGGAACAGTTCCCATCTTCAGAAGTGATTGAGCATGTTAATCAGGATTTTAAAAACTTAGGTAATTTCTCAAGTTCTAAGCAGAAACAAATGCCTGTGGTTAAAGCAGGCTGCCTTGCTAGGGCCCAGTATCTGATTCAAAAGCCAGAAAAAGAACTTGAGTGCATCTATTCATATTCATATTAGTTAATTTCAACTGCTTTTCTCAGTTGAAATTATTGTAGGTCACAACGGTAGAGAAAAAGAAGAAATACTGCTTGCCCAAGTAGATACCAAAATTAGGCTCATCAAGCCTGGAATCTACAAACAAAAATAGAGTCCTTTCCAGAAGTTACAGTAAGTTCTTTAACATATATAGAGGCAGGTATCATGAGGGAGGTCAGACTCATTCACTGTTAACTTCAAAGCATGAATGCACAAGATTTTCCTTCTGCTCAATACAGCTGCATTATTTATTTAATTAGTATTAAAATACAAGCTATCTATAAAAAATTCAGTTCCTCAGCATGTGTCTACACTCCAGCCTGCTGCCCAGTGTAAATATGAGCTGGCTTGCCTGCCAAGAACAGAATATCTGCTTCAGCCAAGAGTGGGGAAATAAGCTCTGCTGGTAAGGATAGGCACTTTCCAGTCTCCAACTCGGCTTACTTATAACAACTTTGGATTTTACTATATCACACTGTTTCTGGCAGTGTTGACATACCCTCATTTTAACTCTGTGGACAGCAGGAAGCCATCAGCAAAACACACTGTGGCTCTCAAAACCAGCTTCAGAGCTGTGAGCTGCTAGTGAATAGTGGTTTCTGTGAGAGCAGCATGATTCTAAACCAGTATACAGAGCCCCTGTGATTAATATTCATGCTACATATCCCAGAACAAATAAGAGATGCCAGTCTGATTCAAAGCTCTCTGAAATTGATGGAAACCTCTCCATTGACTGCCATGGGCTCTGGGTCAAGCCCCAAGCGTCCAAGTGTGTTTACACCTTTTAAAAAAGAAGGAATTCACTCTCCACATGTTTCAGTCCCTCACATTTATTGTCAGGAAACCTCTGGCAAAAAAATGCCTTTCTCTGCAATGAGACTCTCACTGAAGCCAGTAGGAGCTATATATACAGAGATGGAGGACATAAACTCGATGTAAAACCAACAGCATACTGGAAAGAATCTTGATTTTGAAACCACATGACACAAAATTCAGTGATAAAGTGAGTGTTTCTTTGTAAAAAGTATAAAATAACTCAAGATTTTGTATACCTGCAGGTTAAGAAGAAAATTTTGAATGAGGCACATTGAACCTTCATAATATAACATTAAAAAAAGCCCACTCATATAAATCTAATACCATTATAACCAGCTTCCTAAAATACTGTAATTATATCCTCCAAGTGTAAGTACCCAAATGTTAATTAAATATGGCCACCTAAATTATGATATGCAAAGATTTTCTTTTACTTGTTAAAGGAATTTAATACTACTTATAGGTATCTTTGTTAAATGCAGATTGACAATCAAGTTAAAGAATAAAACCTCATTTATTTATATGCTACTTTATAAATTTTCTGAAGCCCAAGTCCTCTCAAAATAGTGCACAGTAATTGGATTAAAACTACCTTCAAATACTTTCCACCACTTCTTTCACATGAAAACACCTTGCAAAGCCCACGATGTCTATATAATCATTTTACAGTGATTATCAAAAAAAATACTACAGAATTAAAAACAATGGATTGATATGGATCCTCTTCCTCAACCAGTGAAATCCTAGCACCATACAAAATCTCATGATTTAAAACTGAGTGCTGGCTCTCCTTCTCCTTCTCTTTCTTTTCTTTTAGTAACTAAACAAATTATTTTCCAAACCATGACCGTTAATACAGATCGGATTCAAGAGCAGTTTTTAACAGTAACTTTTTTTTTCTGCATTTTGCTTCAAGAAGAAAAATATGAAGTAAAAAAAAAAAAAAGAAAAAGATACAGGAAATAAAATTCCTAAGGTCAGTTAACAGTGAGTGCCTACGGAAGCAAAAGTCGACATTTCGCGACGGATGGTACTGAATGGGGAGAGCTCCAGTTCTGTGGTGTACTCGTTGTCATTGTCATCACTCGTCACTGTGGAAGACTTCTGGATGCATTCATCACAGCAGCAACAGCAACACTCCATAAAGGCCCGGCTGAAAGGTTTACAGAGACAGAACAGGAGAACTGGGGTAACACAGGACTTAAAGAACAAAAGAAACTGACTAATGAGATGGAGGAGGTCCATAGTCTGTCGAGAGACCCCTGTGGACATGTAGGCAGTCACAATGTTGCAAATGTTTTCAGGAATGATGCAAAATCCATATAAAATGGTCAAAGCCACCACTGTGCAGTTCATCTGACTTTCCAGCTGAATTTGCCGCTTGTTCCCCCTTGTGCAGGCTTTTTCTGCCCTCCTGATTTTCCTCGCTGTCACCAGGGAGCAGGTAATAGTGAACAGGGTAGGCAAACAAAAATAGCAGCCAAAGTACCACCAGAGCCGTGCCCCGTCGTAGGTGAGAGCCAGCACGTAGATGGTGTCGGGCAGCGCCGTGGAGATCTTCACCACGCAGCGCTCGCCTGGGGGGCTGCCACCGTACTCGGGGTCCTCCCTGGCCAGCTGGCGCAGCACCACCTCGGGCAGGGCCAGCAGCAGGGCGCCCACCCAGATGACCGCCAGCTTGGCCGTGGTGGAGGCGCAGTTCTCGATCATCTCGTAGTACATCTGCACGTTGGTGGCCGCGCGGAAGCGGTCGATGCACAGGGCACACAGGGTGAACGTGGTGACGCCCAGAGAGGCCACCTGGCAAGGAGGAAAGGCAGCACAGGTCAATACAGGTGATGTCAGCGGTAGGGAAAAAAAATGTGGGGGAGAAAAGGGAACAGAAAAGGAGGAAAAAAAAAAAAGGGTGGGGGGACGAAGAGAAGCAGTTGAGCACCGTGGTGCTGAACACCATCAGAAGCAGCATCACAGACAGCATTTAGCTTCCAGTGTTTACTGAGCTACCATCCAGCATGCATTCCAAAAAGAGTACATGCTTCTATTTTTTTTTGCCAACGAATTCCTATTCCAGTTTGGTGTCAACCTCTCATGGAGATCCAAGTAAGCATCTGTGCAACACTGAGTGGATAAAAAAAACAGAGAGGAATTGACTAAAATCTAAAATTAAACAGCTTCCTCCCCCACTTTTTTTCTAAGGAGTGTTTTTCAGAAAGATTGGTTCCACCACAGGGGTTGGAATTTTAAGTCAAAATGGGAGAGATAGGAAAGTCTTCCTTCAGCAGAAGTTATGACCACATAACAAGTTCTCATGCATGCAGAGGATCAAAACATTAAGCCTTCCATATCTACAAAACTTAGAAACCATGGGGATGAGGCATCTACTGAATTGAGTAGGATCCAACAACTATTTTTGTGGACTTAGGCTTTTAAGTGAAATTTTGATGGGATGTGGGCTCATAAAGTCATCCCCTACCATGAGTTCAAAGAAGTTGTATTTGAAATCCTCAGCCTTCCAGAGCCTATGCAAAACTAATCTTCAATGTAGTAGTTAGGCTCTTTATAACCAATAGTCAATATTTCATTTAGAAAATATTCAAGGAAAACCCAGGCTTAATTTCATAGGAAACATTCTGTGGAAGAGTGAATAGTAGGCCAGAAGAAACAGAAGAAGTTTCATTTTTTAAATGATTTAAAGATGGATTGGAGAGAGCTGTCAATTATATACTGTGAGGAACAAGTACAGAGCAATGCTTATGGTCTCTAGCTTTAATCATCATTATTCTATGCATGAACAGAAATCTTGTGCTGTCATGAAACATCATTTCCTAGCATTTTATCCTGTTTATAATTCAATTTCCTAAAAGAAATTTGCAAGAAGACTATATACATTTTGGCCTAATTATATTAACAATAAATTCAACTTCAGTTCAAATTTAGAGCAGAACACCCATTAACTTCAATTGGAGAAAGACTAAGTGCCCTGTTGAATTTTAATTCACTTATTTTCTTGGGTTTGCATGCATGTGTTGTGCTTAAAATGTGTTGATGCAAAAGGAAAAAAAAGTTAAATAATATTGCTAATAAATGTAAAGAATGCTAACTTTTATAATGAATGAACTATATCTGTGCAATTAAGCGGGAAATTAGGCCATTCACTATAATTTTGCTCATCAAAATTTGATGTGCAATGCTGTATTTAAATTTTATATAGGTAGACTTTAGGAAACACTTTCTGATTTCCACCACAATATTGAAATAATACTGTTTATGCAGCTCTAAAAAAGTTCCACAAAGATAGATAGCACAATTATGCACAATTATATAAATGTATCATTAATTTTGGCCTTCAATATTTAATGGCCATATCAGATTGCTAAAATTGACTATCACTGGAAAATATTAGGCACTTGGGATTAGAACTGTAAGATGCTGGCTTGGTTGGAGAATTCTTTGAAACATCTTCCTAAAAGATGGAATAAGTAAGATACAATCTCTTACTAATTAACTTGCAGAAATATTTAATAATGACAAGGCACTACTGTAAACATTTTTAATAGGCAACCATTGATTTGGAAGTTAAACTTTCTTACAAGATTCAAAGAAAGCTTGGTAAATACAGCAAAAAATAAAAGAATTTAAAGAAAAATAATTACAATGAAAATGAGCAGTGATTAACTTTGCTAATGAAATATGATCTTCCTGTATCACAGCTCAGAGTCAGATTTCTTAATTCAAGATTAGCAACTTTGTTTCCAAAACATCTAAATGTCTGTGCAGCAAATCTCTTAGTGACAGCAAAACCTTTAGCCTTAACGTGCAACATGAATAACAAAAGGGTCAGGACTCAGTTTGCAACAATTATAGGAGACAGGGAAATAACTGAGATCTGGAAATGAACAGGGAGTGAAATGAAAATCAGCAGAACAGAAGAGAACCGGAGTCTCTGTTCATTAAGATGTTCCCTTTCAGCTCTGGCGCGAGCCTCCCCCAGCCCAGCGCAGACACTCGCACGGCCTCAGCATTTCAGTGCAAACAGACTGATACACGGCGGCCGAGACGAGAAAACTGCAGCTCCCAGGGCTGGACTAATGAGAGAAGACATGTCTGCCATGAACAAACATAACCTACGGGGTTCCTGTCACATTAATTGACCAACAACTTGGAGGCTTGAAACAGGGAAATAGAGCAAGAGGAAACAACCAAGAATACTGGAAGGCGGCTTTGAAAACCCTCCCGTGGATTTACTGACGAAACGAGCTAAACAAAGCCAGTGTTTCCCTGGAACAAGCAACAGTTTCCTATTTTCTGTAGATTAGCAGATTTAGTGATGCCATGGAAAAGCTCGCAAGAACCAAACAAAAACACTCAAGCAGATGATCATGGATTCACTCCAGCTGACTTGCTTAAATGCAGTAGAGCAATTCAAGGGCTGGATTACTTACTCAACACAACAGACTACGAGTAATAGCCAGCAGAATCAATGGGTGCTGCTCAAAAGCTATGGGTGAGAACTAGGACATGCATTCTGCATTCAAACAATTTCAGTTCAGGTGTGTTTCTTCATACCAGTCATACTAATAATTAGAATTAAGATGAATGTGTGAAAAAATTCAGAGAAGTTTTCTAATGTTACATTGCCTTGAAATAACTACAGAATTAAGATTATTAATCTGACAGGAAGAAGGAAAAGCACAAATTAACAAATTATAAAGTGGGGCAAGGCCACATGAAGTTTAATGATGCTCTTCTTGTTGTAACAGCTGAATGTCTGACGTGCTGTTGCAATCTTAACTCCACCAACCTGGCAGGAAATGAGGCAAGATAAGGGCAACTCAGACTCGGTAGTTTTTGATCACCACTTAGTTGTTTCATTTATTTGCATATTGTCCACTGAAGATTCTCCTGCAGTCTCTAGACATTCAGGATGACATCATTTCACAACCTTCTCTTACTATATGAAATCAGAAAAGTCCCCAAATTTCCAACTGAATGGCTACCAATCTGCTTTGAGGAGATGCCCACAGCACTTGGGCAGAGAACTGCTGCCGAAGGGATTACCAGCTACAGCACACACACACAGAGGAAGACATCGTTACAAAAGAGTCCCTTTAAACACTGTTGCTCTTTAAAAAGCCTTGACAGGGTTAGCAGGCACTGTGATGCCCCTTCAAGACACTGCAAAAACCTTCGGTCATTAGCTCACCAGCTGTTAGTCAACTGTGTCAAAACTGATTTGGGGAACTGAGGCCACAGAGAACAATAGCAAGCTCATGAAATGCTCCGTCTAATTGCTGTTCTCCTGTCCATCCTTCCAACATACCGCTTCCCCTTTCACAAACTTTAACAGTTACCAAAATGTTCCCAGGCCTTTCCTGGCCTGCCCTACTTCTCCTGGCCGTGGTCCCACAGCTCTTGGCACTGGCCTCCAGGAGCAGAGCCTCTGGCTGACCAGCAGAGCAGTGGAGATGTATTACAGTGAGTTATGGATGTGGAAATAAGACTCAATTTTGTCCCACTAATTTCTACTCAAAAGTAATGAAAACCAGAGACAAAATCAGAAAAGGTGACTTGGGTGAAAAGACCAAATGCTGTAAGTGAATATAAAAGAGAGGTTGGGTCATTCCATCCAGTAAGACAAGGAGCAAGAAGTGATATTGCTGCTATCTACGAAAAAAATCTATTATGAGATACAAAAGTTACTTAAGCCAAAAGACAGTGAATGTAACAGAATGGAAATCAACCAGCTATGAGCAGCTCCAGGCTGGAAATGAGAGTGACCATTCTGATGGAGAAATGAGTGGAAACAATGTAGACCAAGTTTATACTGAACAAGTTAAAATAAAGATGTTATACAAGCCCTACTACATGTTGAAGCTGAATTTTCTAAGATAGAATACATTTTATGTTGAAAGCAAAAAACTTCTTAAAACTACATGGCACTCTTCCTTTGCTATAAGATAAGATGGGTATTCAAAACTTTTTTGCATTGTAATGGGAAAGTTGAAGTGCAGAAGAGTTTGATGACTACTATCCAAGCCACCTCTGAGCTATCAATGACACCCCATGGACTCTGTATATCCATTCCCATTATAGCATATAAATGATCTTTTATTCCTCAAGCCATTATATCATTTTCTTATGGCAGTTCCACATCCACTTTAAACTTCATAGCTTTCAAACATGTTAATGCAATATGCCAGAGGGACTCCTGTAGATTTGTCAATTTTACCTAAGATAAATATATAAATAAATGTAGCACAGACTGCAGTATTTTTGTGCTACTCTACACTTACAGTACAGAGTCCAGTAAGACAGACTGCTGCAAAACAAAAGATCAACCCATTGCAATTATGTAATATTTATCTAGATTTCTGTTCTTCTAATAAAAGAGTCCCACTCCCAAAAAAACCCACAACAAAACAAAACCAAGAAAAACAGTCATTATTATAAAAGAACAAAAATATATCTGTATTTCTTACAAGAAGTGCTATTAAACATGAATGGTTTTATGCTTTAAAATAGGGAAGAGTCACGCAGTGAAAACACTACTGTGGTGTGGCAAGAATAATTCAGTGTCTGAGAAGATCTGGGGTCAGGGCACAGCTCTGACATTGGCAATTACCTTATGCATCCCAAATAAAAATTTACATCACCTGTCTAAAAGACAAGATGATAATTCTGAAATCTACTACCATGGAGATGATCCTACACACATGGAATAACAGGGACAACACTGTTGCTTCCTTTGAAGTACTATCAACATTCACACCAAGGAGACACAAAGCACATATACTTTATGTGATGTTTATTCTTCAGTATATCCTAAGATATACTTCTGTATATCATAAGATATACTGCTTAGAATCAGAAACCATGTGCCACTCAAGTTCTGCTGGAAGCAAAAGCCAACAGATTATCAGGGCACTGGAAATACTCACTAGTACACCACATGCTTATCCAGGGGCTTGGAAACCTCACAAAACACAAAAGGATTTAATTTTCATTCATCTTCCTGTTTGCAATCTACCATACTACCGTATAGGTAAATTTAATTTTTTTTCTTTTTTCTGTGTCACTCTCCACTGAGGATCAAGTTCTCATCACACTACACAAGGGACTCCTGCACTAATTCTTAATAGTAGCAATATGGAACTACTGCCAGAAATCTACCTCTCCCTCTTTTTGCAGTAGAAATCCTGTCATATGGAGAAATGACATGCTAGTGTTCAGAGCAGAGTCAATAGTGCTGAGATCACAGATGCTGCCTTTTCCTCTCCACACATATGTAAATTAAATATTACTGACCCAATTTTAAACTTACTCTGACACAAATTCATTTCCATGCTGAAATGCCACATGCAAAGTTTAGCCAAAAGCAAAAACTTAGGAGATCCTAAGGACAGGATTTGCAGAGGAAAGACTGACAGAACAACCAACATGGCAGCTACTGTCATTGTGCCATTAATACCCAAAGGGCAGAGATATACTAACACTTCTGTTTTAAATAATTATTTATTGTGTGATAAGCACTGAAGATATTCTGCTCAGTTAAAGATACATCTAGCCATTGCCCTAGAAAACTCTCATGATGAAGCTTTGAAACTGCAAACATCTCTGAGTGTCTTTGTCTATGACCCAGAGGACTCACTGGAGGTTCAGGAGCACAGCTCTGACTAGAGTCAAAGAGACATAAAGAAAATGCTGCACATCAAAAGACACAGAAAAGACAGATAATACACAGCTTTTATAAACTCCCATAAAAAATGTATTTGCTTCCCTAAAGTGAAACTTAAAACAGGGATCTCTTCTGACAGCTTTAGAACAGGCAGAGAACAGCCACTTTCTCTGTGCTTCTTACTTACTTCTGTCAGGTAAAAGAGAGAAATGGGAAAAAGCCTCACCTCAAATTGCCCTGGAGGATCAGCTCCAGGGAAAGAGAATAATTCGTATTTCAGTCCAAATCAATCCTTATGCTTTCCACTAAGAATACTAATTGTGATGGCTTTCCTGAGCTGGAACTTGTCCACCAGAAACAGAAGTGATGCCACAAATTCATTGCCAAAAGCATATGCAGAGAATGGGCATCAAATTTCAAAGGCTTTTACTGTCAGCCTGCTCCAGAGTCACGACAGTCTTGCATGCATGATATGGTCCAGATGAGGACACCACAAACTTTGTCCTTCTGTTCTTCGTGAGGTATATGGGAAAGGGAGAGGGAATCATGTTTACTAGCACTGAATGCAGGGCTATGTACCATCCACTGGCCTCAACAACTTCTTGCCCTGTGCTGGACTGCACAGGATGGCAAATCAGCCTCTGCAACCCCCATGCTAGACCACTCCTCAATTCTAAATTCTTACTTGGCTGTAAGTAGCTTGGTTCAATCTATTGGCGTAGAATGCGACCCCCTCAAACACATACAGCTTCTGGTGTAGCCTCCAAGAGCGAAATGATCTCAACTCAAGCAAAGCTCCTTCTTAAGCCTGAAAGAAGGTTTCTAGTCCTACCTGACAGAATCCATTTATCATCTTGTGCAAGTTGCTCTGGGCCTTAAACAACTTATTTAATCTCTTCATTACTGGCTTTCAGCACTAAAATAAAATTAAAAAACCCTGCAACTTCACATGACTAACAGTTGTAAAATATTTAAAAGCACACTAACAGTACATATTTTGTCTACATTTATATTTCTTTCTATTAAAGCCTAGAATAAATCTGTAAGTAGGGAAACTAGAATTATATTGTTCAAAAGACTGTGTGTGCTTTGAACAAAACTAAAAAGGATTCAGGAATCAGGAATAAGCCAAAGTAATTGTTTTTCTATTGTCATTAACCTCATGTCTCCTGGTTCTGAGTAATACTGTCAGAAATATATGAAAGACAAAATCAACAAACTGTGCAGGTAAACCCTTTAGACATGCATGCCAAGACCTAGACTTCTGAACCATGCAGAAAAGTGGCAAAAATTGAGCAGAGTATTAAAAAAGCAGAGGAGAAGCACATCTCCACACATCCTTACAGGCAGGGTAGCTACATCAGTTGTTCTAATTCCCTTCTCAATTCCTTTTCAGTTCACTCAAAACTAGTAGTTACAAGTGGCCATACTGTGATACAATATATGGCTGAAATGACTATTTTATGTACTTGTCACAGAAGATCTTTATTAGGTATGGGAAAACTGCCCTTTAAATTAAATTTGTGGAGACATTCCACTGCTAGAAGCTCAGTCTTTACCTATACAAATGTGCAGGAAGATATCATAAAACATCTTCCCCAGGCTGTGTGTGCATATGTGTTATCACTAGCAACAGATGCTTTGTTGGAATTCTGCACAATATCCATTAAATGGCACAAATAAAAACCAATTGGCCACAAGAGGCTGAAATAAGAAAACTCAAGGTACTTCCCTGGGATCACTTGAAACCTTCAAACAACACAAAGCATGCTTGAATTATGTTAAAATGCTGTGATCACTGCACCACTTGCTGTGGATAATCAGCCATCTCCTGTTCTCTAGCTCTGAAAGTAAAAGCTGCTATGACAGAAGACTCAGGCCAAGAAGGGTTTTTGATGCTTGAGATATTTCTGGATCTACAAACCTGGGTGAGACATGTAGCTTTCTAAATAGTACATGCAAAAAAAAGAAAAAAAGAGATGAAAAGAGATGGAACCAAGAGACACTTAAAAGAACTAAACACTGTGCAAACTTAGAGAAAACACAGACAAGAGGTTAAAATATGACCATCTTCAGGAAGATGATTATGTTTGTATTCCACAAAGGTCTGGAAACCTCTCCTGAAGATTGAGCTGTCTAATCTTTCTTCTCAAAGAGATAAGAAGATTTCACCCTTTCCCACTGTGTGAGAAGGAGATGGGCCTGCCCAGGTGAGTTGCAAAGGAAAAGGGAGTGTTGTTCAGCTGTCAGATGAATGCACCACTGTAAACAATCCCTGACAGCAAGGAGTAGCAGCTGTGCATGGGATGGATTTCATGATATGCTACACATCTGCATTGCTCCTGGTGGTGTCAGTGTCACTGTGGAATGCCTGTGAGGTTACAACAGCACTTGGAAAGTGGTGAACCTTTGCTCTTACTGCCTTCTCTGCCTCAGCAGGGTCAAATCCTGATTTCCAGGCTCCAGGTGAACTGTGGAGAGTCACGAGCCACTAGTGCTCAGTATCTGCCACTCATTGTCACATTTACAGAGAGGGAAATACAGTCTTTGACTTACTCCTCTCAGGGTGATAAATATACTTTACGTACATGAGTATTATATTTAATGACCATTGAACAAAAAATATACAATTCTGTGAGCAACACAGAACCTTAAGGCTATAACTCTTTATATTTGTGCCTTAGAACTAATTTAATTATACTTCCTCAAAGACAAGGAAAATCCTTACTTTTAGAAATAAGTAATAATTAAGCCTAACACAAGGACCAAGCTATAGGTTCAATCCAAATGGATAGGTGCCAGTTCCTGAATAAGATCAACTCTTGACATCCACAGAACTTTAAAGTGAAAAAATAAGGTAACATTAAATTATAATGGGGTATAGCAGCAGCTGAATATTTTTTGGAATTATAGTTTTGAATTTCAGCAACTACTTTTCAGCTAAACTATTTTCAGTTTGACAAACTCTTTAGCACCCAAAGCTTCAAAGCATAAGCAACTAGTTTTGAGGAACAGTGTGGCCAAACAAATCATTTAAACTACTGATCTTTTATTAGAAGTGACATTACAAAGAATTTTTTCAACTTTGCATGTGGATGCACTAAAAAAGAGTTAGGAAGCATGAAATGTCACATGAAAGTCCTTGAAACACAAACCACACTATTTATTTTAATTGAAATGGTTACTTTTAAAACACTACTTATTTTATCAGTTTACGCAGCAGCCGCAGAATCCATTTCAGGAATTTTAAAGGATTCAAGCACTATCAGTTTCTCAATAAATAAATATTTACTGCATCAAGTCTTCTTAAATGTAAATCAATTAAGTGTACTCAGTTTTTTAAATGCAGTGGTATAGTACTGGCCTGGAATTCAACTAAGCGCAGCATAGCTCCCCCCTTTGTTCAATACCAGCAGTAATAAACTAAACATGAAAGAAGCAGTGGCAATTTTATGGCTACACAGGTCACACATCTTTCTCAAAACTTTAAAATACCACAGTATCATTTGACAGTTAATTCTGTGTTACTGTGTACTAATGTGCTGCTGAAACTGATACTCTCTGTATTAATAACAGGTTGAGTATTTGAGGGCTTTTTGGGAGGGGGATAGGGGGATGTATTTTTTTTGTTCGGATTTTTTTTTTTTCTAATAGCTCGTTCTTAAGATAAGAGAACCAGAGTTGTTTCCTCAGTTCTCAGTTACAGGATAATGTTGGACATAAGGTTTTGGCAATATAGGAGAGCCAGCCAGAACTCGAGGCTACCACCCTAGCAGCAAGCCTCAGTGTTCAGTTCCAGTAAATAAATAAAGCGGACAACCTGAGCTCTGCCGGCAGCACTGTGGCCAGCTGTCTGAGAGCTTCTTTGACAGAGCCTCTGAACAACTGCCAAAAATCTGCAGTTTAAACGGAGCTGGTGGCTTTAAAAAAAAAA
>VZTB01005683.1:367478-429998 GCA_013397245.1 Thryothorus ludovicianus | reverse complement strand
GCCCCGGGACCGCCCCCTGGGGGTTGGTCTTGCCTCCCGAGTCGTGCGGGCACCAGGTGAAGCGGGACGGCGGCAGCCAGGGCCCTCCGCGCAGGCAGGGGCTGGTGCAGGGCGGGCTCTGCTCCTGCTGCCGCTCCCCGCGGCTCGGGCCCCGCTCGGAGCGGCGCGGGTCGCAGGGCTCGGAGCGGCTCCGCTCGCAGGGCTCGGAGCGGCTCCGCCGCGGCNGAGGGGCGAGGGGCGGTGAGGGCCGGGCCGGGCCGGGCCGGGCGCTGCGCTCCCCGCCAGCCCCGAGCTCTCCTTGCGGGAATGCGGCCCCGGCCCAGGATGCGGTGCCTGCTGGCGCATCCCCGCCGCCGGCTCTCCGCCGCCCACCGGCGCGCCCCGCTCTCAGCGGCGGGCTGCCCTCCTCGGGCCGCGGCGCCAGCGGGACCGAGGGAGGCGACGGGCGAGCAAAGCGCCCTGCGCTGGTACCGGGAGACCCGGCCCGGCACGAACCGGGGCCCCGGGAGCGGAGGGTGGCTGGGAGGCGGTGCGGGACAGAGGCCACGAGCGGGAGACAGGGGCGCGTTCCCCTGCGAGAGCGCCGGACGAGCAGCGGCTGAGCGGAGGTGTGTTCACAACATCATCCCGCAGCGGAGTAGCATCAGAAGCGTCTCCACAGATTTCTTTCCTGCTGTGGACATTTGTGTATGGTTTTCTTTCTTGCATTTGTACAGTCAGATAAACTTCATGGTTCTTTCTTCTTGTTTCTCTGATTTTTTTTTCATTCAGGTAATAGCTTGCCTAATTTGGATGCAATAACTCTGTAAAAAATATAAATATCCTTAAGGATTCCCCATCACCCCTGCCAGTTGCCATTTTGTAGAGCTTTTGTGTAAAGTATGCTCAACTAGTTTAAAAGTTTAATATTTTTCCCGTAAAGCAGCTTGAGAAGATGTTGTGCTGTTTTTCCTTTGAAAAATGCCGTTGGCAGTTACTCAGACAGGACAGAGAGTTTTTCCTTTTCTCAAACTATTCTCTCACACATGTAGGTGATGTGTAACTGTGGAAACCATAAGGTGTTTCTAAGCTTATGGGACTGTGTAGTAAGTTAGGCACATATCCCTAAATACGAATCAAGCCATTTTCTTCTTCTTCCTTAGCAATGTAAATATAATCTCATGGAAAAAAAATGCCCACGGTAATTTTAGAATTCCTAATAAATTATAAATTTAATCTAATAAAGGTATCTGTGAATGTTAAAAGCTGGCTAGGAAAAGAAAACCTACCAGGAAAAGAAGAGAATGGCAAATGTATTTAACCTTTTTTTCCCTCACATTTTTCTCCCGTTTGTTCCTTCTGAGCTCAGCTGGTGTATAAAAGGAGTTAATGATGATAATGAGCTTACATTTACAGTGCCTTTCTTCCTGAAGAGTCCCAAAGGGCATTACAAATAGATATGATAAATTCACTGCTTGTTCTTAAAGGGTACTGGGGATTATTGCTGCTGGCTTTTGTATGAAAGGAGCAGACAGGAGCTAGCAGACATACTGCCCTTCTACATACTTGTGCAAGAAATATGGATCATCAGGAAGAAGGTTAAGCAGTGTTTGGTTGACATCACTGATCCTGTAATGGTGAGATAAGAACTGAGTTGTGCATAGATTTTCCAGTGTCAGCATTTTACCTACTTTATGATGGAGAAAAATTTTTTCTGAACACAAAAAAAAGTCTTACAAACTATTGTCTTTGTCACATTTCTTTTGGCTCATTAAGTATTTTGTTTGTTGCAAAGAACAGCACATACAGAAAATAAAGATTTTGTTGACTGTATTCAGCCAAGCTAGAAAGGTCTTTTGCTGGCTTTAAAAACAGTTGATTTGCTATTATGATAGGCTCCTGTCTACTGCTGCTGCTCTGTTAAATAATAAAAGCTGGTGTCTGAAAATTGCATTTTCCAAATATCTTTGATCCCAAATATTTATTTGAAATTGTGCTGCAGTCCATGTAATTTCTGAGGTTTTGTTTGTTTGGGATTTTTTTAGGGAAGGAGCTCATTGTGGGTTTTATGGGGGCTGATGATGCATTCATCCAATGTCTTTCAAATAATTCTGTTACATCTTATGATAAGATATTCCTTTAGGATAAAGCTCCTACTCCATTATTTTCTGATACAGCCTACAGTTCATTCAGCCTTTCACAACTCTGCTGAAGAAGTTGTACATGTTTTGACAGTTTTTCTACCAATTCATGCATCAGCCTAGAAATGATCTCAAAATCTACAAGAACACTTTTATATTTATACCATGTTTAAAGTAAAAAAAACAACCCAGAAACACCCAAAACATTTTTCTCTCTTAGATGGGGGAACTAAAATTCATAGATGTCTTTGCAGCCAAAATCTATAAAAGGAACACCAATAAGCATGTTCCTACATGAAAAAAAAATAAAAATTGAAAGGTTTCCAAATACATTCATTCTGTTCTGTTGGTGTTGTACAATATTTCATCTCTGATAAAAAAATCAATACGCTTTCAATGCCTGCACTGTTGGGTTTTTTGACATCTCCAGTATTCATTACCTGAATAAGTAATACTGAACATATTATTGTGTTTCAGCAAGAAAGGATTATTGCTGTTCTTTTTACCTCTCCTCAGGGTTCATAGAATCAGGGAATGCTTTGTGTGGGAAGGAGCTTTCAACATGATCTGGTTCCAGCCCTCCTGCCAAGTACCTTCCATAGACCAGGATGCTCAGAGCCCCATGCAACCTGGCCTTGAACGCTTCCAGGGACAGAGCATCCACAACTTCTCTAGGGAACTTGTTCCTCACCACCCTTGCAGTAAGGAATTTCTTCCTAATATCTAATCTCAAACTACTCTCTTTCAGTTTGAAGCCGTTCCCCCTTATCCTTGTGAGATGTCTCTCTCCAGCTCTCTTTAGGTACTGGAAGGCTGCTTTAAGGTCTCCCCAGAGCCTTTTCTTGTCCAGCCTGTCTTGGCAGGAGAGGTCCTCCAGCCCTGTAATTACCTTTGTGGCCCTCCTCTGGACTAGCTCCAACAGACCCGTGTTGTTGTGTCGGTGTCCCCAGGGGTGAACGCAGCACTCCAGGTGGGATCTCCCCAGGGCAGAGCAGAGGGGCAGAATCCCCTCCCTCAACCTGCTGGCCCCACTTTGAGTGCAGCCCAGAGTACTGTTAGCAATGTTCATCAGTTCATCACTGAAGAAGAAAAAGTATATTTCCCAAAACAACTTCTGTCTTTCTGGTTTTGAACTACGGTGTGCTCAGCTACTTTACACTCATTTCTTCTTTCTCATTGAGGCAGTTTTAATAGGACAACATTTTTTGCCTATACAAAAGGTAGATTTGTTTATGGTGTCTTTCATCTCACTGGATTTTGTTGTGTATTCTGTCATAAAAATCTGAGTTTGAAGAGAGCAAAATTACTGTGATGTGGTATCATTGGGCTTTTTATTTCAGACAGAAAAACATACTACCCTAATAAACAGGAGGAATTTTGTTGTTGAATTCGGTTTCTTATATGGTTGAGCCAGGCTCTATAAAAATAAACAAAAGCTGAAAAAGTTGAAATTTAAATTCAAAAAGATTAGAAGTTTAATGATCGTATTCTAAGTTTATTGTAATTAGTATTTTCATTGTGTATTTATTGACATCCATTAGGAAACCTTCTGATGGCTCCTGAATATGGATTGCTCTTCCTGTCTAGTTTCAAATTTTAAATTACAATACTTTTCCCTTTAAGCTTTCTCATTTGCTGAAGTTTGAATTCTGCTTTAAAGGATAAACGTCAATGCTAATGTCACACAGTCCAAATAGATTTGTTTGATAAGTTATCTTTGTTTTGAAAGAGAAGTTTCAGCAATTCTTCAATTACAATCAGTAATTTAAAAAACAAGTATATGTTTTATGGACAACTGTGATGTGGTTCATACATTGCTGCTTTTCTGTCCTTTTTTATCCAAAAGGCAGAATGATGTATTCACTATTTACCAACAGTGATCATTGAATTGAGAAGTAATGAATTCTTTTTTTAAGGTGAATTACTTGAGGAATAAGTTATATTTATATGATGTACAGCTGTGGGAAAGAGTATCTATTATTAGTGGGTATCCTCAGTTTAAGACAATGAGGGTGAAGCCATGTGTGATGTCCATCAACAGAAATTCATTCAATTTCAGTCTCTTCTGTTAGCATCCTCCCTTTTACCCTTATGAACATCTTCACAAGTTCTGTACAGAAAGTTCTCAAACAGTA
Organism: Thryothorus ludovicianus; assembly: GCA_013397245.1. Lineage (NCBI taxonomy): Eukaryota > Metazoa > Chordata > Aves > Passeriformes > Certhiidae > Thryothorus > Thryothorus ludovicianus. The sequence goes on along the minus strand of VZTB01005683.1, from coordinate 425,743 downwards.
AAGGTATCAATACTAAAGGTGAGATGCAAAGATATCTTTTTTTTCCTTTGCCTGGCTGTGAAATTTAGATCAGTGAAAGAAATAATAAAACTGTTCCTTCTTAAAAGTTTGCCTGAGTTTTCACTCTGTAATTGGTAAGAAGTATTGAAAGTCAATAAAAGTCATATGGACACAGTTTAAACCTTTACAGACTTTGAAAGTGTTAGCTCATGTTCAGCCTGAGAGATTTCTCGTTAAGCATCCACTGTGGTGAAATTCTTTTGACCATTGTGTTTCAGAGAATTCTTCGATATTTGTTAATTTGGTTATTTGGTTGTTTGTGTGGGGTTTTGTTTGAGTTTGCTAACTGCTTTATACAAAATACTTTTTTCTATATTTACCAGAGTTTGACTATTTCAGCTCTCTTGAATTGGAGCCATAAATCCTAAAAAGCACAAAGTGATATTCAAAGTTTCAAGTCGGACTGCCACTGTGATACAGATACTCAGCATGAGCATTGCTCCTGTGAGTCACTGCTTACCCTGGTTTGTTATTTAATGTGAACCTGAAGTTCAAGGGAAATTAAGATCTGAACTGTGGTGACTTCTTGGTTATGCTCCATGAACTGTGGAAGATCTTTGAGGCCATAACGAAAGTTTCACAGCTGTTATGGAGAAACTGGTGGAAGAATGAGAGCTCCATCATTTCCAGTTGCAACCATACTGAGAAATTCCAAAGAATTTCAAAAGGTTTTGGCAGCATTGCTGTCCTTGGGATGGTCAAGATTGCCCAGCACAGCAGCACCTCCTCTCATCCAGCCTGCAGTCCAGCCAAGAGTGGGTGATCACATGGATCTCAGAGTGGCAGAGGTAGCTGAGTGGCATCTCAGTAGCTGGTTTTAAGCAGCCTTGTGTGGCTATAAAGAGAAATTAAAAAATTGAGAGGAAGGGGAGTTGAGAAAGGCTCTGAAAGACAGGGAGAGAAGTCAAGAAGGCTGGCAGAAAAATAAAGTCATGAGTGTGGACGAAGTGATTTTCTTGAGACAATATGATGAAAAGAGCTTAAAGAATAGAATGGAGAAGGGAGAGACTATAGTATAGACACTGCTTCATCCCTTGAAATCATGGAGCAGACATCTTTAGATTATGTGTCCCTAGCCCCTGTTGTTATCTCCTGGTGTTGTGGTCCCTGTCTCTCCCTTACGTGTGCATTTCAAGATTTTTCTGTACTTTGGTATGCTAAAATGTATTTAATAGTTAACAAAACCTTGCGTTTTTTACAGGCAGATGATTTTCTCCTTTCCTGTGCCACATTAAACTACTAAATATGCAGCTTGGACATGCATTAAGTTTTGTGTCCAATGAAGTGCACTCCAAACAGTCATATGTATCATAAATAAGATCTATTCATTGTCCCTTCATTGCTAGGCTAAGTGTAGCCTATTGCTTTGCCTGTAGAAGATGCTTGGTTTTTTTCTTCTGTGGGCTCTCCCTTCTCCAATGCAGTAGCTTNTTTTTTTTTTTTAATTTAGACCTTAGTTTTTTATTTTCTGCTACTTTAACATTACTCTCAGTAGTTTCATCTGCCAAGGTAATTTACATATTGTTTACCCTTTCTTTGAGTTTATTAATTTTATTAATGAAGTTATGAAATAAACAACTTCATCCCGTGCAGTAGACCCACTGCCTACTTCCCCCAACTTAGTGCAATCTGCTGCCATTTCTCATCAGCCAGTGCTTGTGATCCTTCAACCTGTTTTCAATTTACATGACAGTGCTTACGTCCTAAGCAATTTGGATTCATTTTGGGAGATTTAGTAAGACACTGTATTAAATCCTTTATTAAAATCATGCTGAGTATCTCTCATCCAGAATTTTTGCAGTTCTCTCAAAAAAGCAATCACGTTTTCTTGCCACGACATGTTCTTTATGAACCCATGCTGCTTATTGCTCATTGTACATTATCCTTTGAATGTTGAGGAGCGTTTTGGAGTCACGTGTTTTGTTTCTTTTTTCTGTTTATTTTCTTTCTCCCCTCAGCAAATGTTCTGTTCTTTTGCATTACAGAATATGCTTGAAATTAAACTCCTTGTTTAATAAACCACTCTTCTTCCCTTTATTGATGTTTGAGGCTATATTTCCTATGCTATATGACTTTTCAGAAATAGTTTTTGCGAGCTTACTCCTTTCAGTGTGCACTCAGGGGTGCCTTTAACATGGACTAATTGACTGGATACAACTGTTTTTCCTTACTTTTGTGCTATCCTTAGCAATTTTTTCTTTCTTATGATTTTAGCTAGGATAGAGTTAGTTAATCTTTGTGTCCTGATTTTGGGTAGACTAGAGTTAATTTTCTTTCTAGCAGCTAGAAGAATGTTTTAACACATTGATGTTTTCATTGTTACTGCTTACCCTAAGCCAAGGACTCTTCCGTTGGCTCCTGCTCTGCTGGTGAGGAGCTGCACAGGAAGCTGGGAGGGAACATGGCCAGGACAAGTGACCTGAGCTGGCAAAAATTATGTTCCATACCATAGAACATCATCCCTGGATATAGACTGGGAGGAGTTGCCTGGGAGCTGCTTGAGGATGGGCTGGGCATTGGTCAGTGGATGGTGAGCGGTTGGCTCGTGCATCACTCGTTTCTCCAGGGTTTTATTCCTCTCTTGTGTTTATATCATTATTATTACTCTTGTTACTATTATTATACTTTATTTTAATTAATAAAATACTCTTATCTCAACCCACAGACTGTTCCTTTTCATGGTCCTCTTTCCCATCCCGCCAGGGAAGGAGGGATGGGGAATGAGTGAGGGGCTGTGTGGTACTAAGTTGCCAGCTGTGCTTAAACCATGATACTTGTTTTCAGTCAAACCTGCTTTCAATGGGAACAAATAATAAATATATGTATGTGGGAAATATGAGTTTTGCCCATCTCTCTCCCACCAAAGTAGCCCTACATTTGAACCACGTTTGAATTTATTTTATATCTTTTTAACAATCCCCTTTGGTATCATTAACTTGTTCTTGGCTTTATCCTGAGAGCTATTGAACAATTTGATTGAGGTCTATTGAAATTTTAAGAATATATTTCCTTTTCATTGCTCAATTTGTCCTTGAGCAGGCATTTGGATATTCCCTATTTTTGGGAATATTCATACATTCAAGCAAAGCATGAGATTTTATGCTTTGCTGTTGCTCATACAAGTTCTCTTCTACAGTTCATCTTTTCCCTGAAGAGTAGCCCACTGTATGTTTTGTCTTCATAAGTAAACACAACATCCTAGGGAGAAGTTATTTAAAACTGTATGATAAATTTCATACAAATTCTCTCTTTCATGACTTGTTCTCTGTTAAGGACAGATCCAGAGCTTGTTAAAGTTGTAGACAATTAATTTTTGTCACACCCTTGTCAAATGTCATATTTTGGCTTAGGATTCTCTTTTCTGTTTTGGTTTGCTTTGTTGGATTTTTTTTTATTCCATTTTTTTTTCTTTTTCCTCTTTCCCACTTCTGTATCCCATGATGAATTGATAGCTTCTGAAGGATGACAGAGAATAAGGAGCTCAGCTAACTGCATCTCAGCAGCTGGTGGGTTACTTTTTGTGCATTTTTATGTGATGACCTTGTGAGAAACATTTCTGCAATTTCTTGTAGATATTCTGTATCAGATGAATTTATTTTATATCTTCAAATATAGAAAGCAAGGATTTCAAAGGCTGAAATCCTTGCCTTCTATAGCATTGTTCCAATGTGCCAGCATCTATTAATGAGGACATAGTATAAAGTCACTGGTAGTATTAGCAGGTCATTAAGGAGAAGAAGCAGTCAGGGATGCCGGCTCTTCTGTCACTGTTCTTATGAATCACACATGTCCAGGACCACACAAGGCATCTGAGGGTGTTGGTAAAAGCTGCCTGTGGTGATGTTAAATTAGACTGGGCTTTTTCTACATAAACAGCATCAGCACTTATCTCTGTATAGGTGTAAACCTCAGTTTGCTGCATGAGTTAGTGTAGTCTTCTCTTAAAATCAGTGAATACCCTGATTTAAGTGATGACCTTTGGTACCAGAACATGTCTGTCAAATAAAATATCATTAGGAGGCACTTGCTATCTTTGCCCAGTAATAAATTCTAGGATCCTTTTAAAAGACTGAAAATATCTTGACACAGAGAGCATGGTCATTTCCCGTAGCAGAAATCTCTTCACTTGAGTGGTAAGTAAATTACTTGTACAGTGGGACACATTTTTGGCTGTGGCTGTTCTTTGCTAGCCAGGCCAGCAAAAATACAGAGTTGAAGTAAATTTCATTTTAGCTACTTTGACTCTAAAGCTTCTGAAAACAGCTTTGAGGTTCAGGGATGCTGATAGAAATAGTGCTTTGAGCTGTCATCTGCAGCCCTCTCTCCTCCTGAGGGGTGTCACAGAGCCATGCTAGATGATGTTTGGCAATCAGCAAATTTCTTAAATCAGGGAAAACTCACTTGCCTTGTTTTAACTGCTTTTTAATATGTGTAGTTCATAGCACAAGGAACCGAGAAGAAAAAGGTCAAGGATCCAGCCTGATCACTGTAAAGAGCTTTAGAAATGTGTTATTGACCTCCCAAAGAACTTAATTCTATGGAAGCCTGAACAGCAGAGAAAGCCATATGTTTTCTGGAAGAAAAATATGTTGTTGGCTGGAAGAGGTTATTGCAATTGTTTAAAAACTAGTAATTCAAATTTCCAAATAAAATAATCTTGAATCCCCTTTCAAGTAACTATGGTTTGAAAGAAAGCTAGTGGCATTTTTTTTTTTCTCTCTACATTCCCTTCCAGAATTAAAGTTAAAGATTACTAAAGTCTAATTGTGAAATGAATATTATCTCTATTAATAATAATTTTTGTTCTTCCTTAGCATCCACTGTGAAACTGTATTTCATTTGTGTGCTGGCAAAATGTTAGCTCGCTGTAGAGTGAAACATATATGAATTTCATGTGGAATATATGTATCATATATGAGCCTGGTTCAATTGTATGTCGCTGTGATCTAAGCCTCTCTGCCACATCCCCTCCTACATTAGTAAGGTAAGGAACAGCAGCAGTGATTTTTGTGAAGAGTTTTCAATATTTATTTAATTAATATTTTAAATAGGAAAGGGCTGGGCTATTGTGTTTGTGAACATCCTTCTGTTTTCAGGTTGAGCCTGTCTGAAAAGCAGTCATCGTTCAGCTCAAGCCTCTCGCTGGAACATTGCTTAAAATGAAGGGTTGCTCTTTCCAACCTCTCACAAGGAAGGCTTTAGCCAGAGCCAGAAAACAGAGCACAGCCCAATCTGCCAGCTTGTTAGCGTGAGAATCCCGCCTCCATAGAAGTCTTTGGATTAATGACTTCAGACAGACAGATGTGAGACTCAGAGGCCACGTGTGGGGGAAGGGGTTTCTTGTCAGAGGGCCCTGGAGATGAGAGTAGCTTTATTCCCTGAAAAATACAGGGTGTTGACTGAGCAACTCTGAAGGAAGGCTGGCAAAACGGAAGGAAAAATATAAATATTGCAGGTATCTTTGTGCTGGAAAGTTATGCACAGCAGCTGCTCTGAGTCCATACAAGAAAACACCCTCCTTTCTCTGTGTTCGCTGTAAAAATCTTAAGCTGAATTCTGCCCATCTGAATACAGTAATGTTACCAATGCATCGTTGCAAATGGAAGTGATCCGAGTTTCCCATGAGCCATCATTGCAGGAAAACCAATTTCTGTGAGGTAGGAGATTTTATAAGCACCAAATCTGTCATAGCAAATCCATCAAGATTATCCCCTGCTATCAAAAATAAATAAAATCAAATGAAATCTAAACATCTTCATCAAGCCCTTATAAATGAGGGAATACCCTGTGGGGCACAAGATACAGTGTGCACATTGTACAATAAAATATTTGTATGTTCTGCGGCATCTGTGGGGTGTAAGAGTCTATAGTCTTGAGCAGCACTTGGAATGCACACGGAAGAGGCAAATAGAAAAGTTACACAGTATTTCAAAGTGTGCTTATAAAATTATTATGGGAATATAAAAAAGCAAAACACTGATATATTTAAATAAATTTCTTTACATATTTTTACATTTTTATATTTTACATATATATTACATTACATAAATATTATATATTACATATTACATAAATATCGCATTACATAATTATTACATTACATACTTTACATTTTTATAGTTTGCATTTTAAATTTAATATTAATTACCTTTTTATAACCCGTGTGTTGTAAGTGCACATATGCACATGCACTGTTTCACACAAACGTGTTCTGTCATGCACTTATTAAAATATATGTCACTCTTTCTATTTTGTGTTGTATGTTAATGTTAAAACCAAGAAAGTAGAGGCATATTTTCAGTCTAAATTCATAACACTGGGAATGGGTAATTGGAACAGATGTGATGTAGAAGGAATTTTATTCTGGAGGGCTGTCATAACAGAATTAAGCTCTCCAGCTGACTTAATTTCAGTGGTAGAAACTTTCAGCAGTGGGTGGTGTATGAGCACAGAGTCACACCAGTTTAGAGCTCAGGGAATATCTCTTAAATATAGCTGAAGAACAGCCTGATGAAAGATTTAGGAATAATAAGCAGCAGCTGATGCAAAAAAATAAAAATTGCTAGTAGACATAATGTGTCACAATAGCCCATCACAGAGAGATCATGTACAGCTGCAATGATGTCAGCTGCCCTGTTGAGAGCCCTGTGATGGGGTCTTGGAATGATGCAACTGAATAAAATAATAACAAAGGCTCTGTCAGTGTGTGCTGTGTGGCAACAGGCTGGAGACTTCTGAGTGCTCTCTTGAGGCATGTGACCTCGACCAAGAACACAGATCTATCTTCTCATGTCTGGGCACTAATTACTTCTGATGCATTCTGTTACCTGTCTTTCAAAATTTCCCATGGAAAAGGCCCTGTAGCTACAAGGCCAGGAAAAGATCTTGAATCATCAGCATGATGGTAATACTCTGTCCTGCCCTGTGTTCAGTAATGATCTCAGCTAGAGATTTTGTATTACAGCATGGGAAATGGGAAAGGAAAAGAGCCTTGAAGGGTGTCACATTTCAAATTCCTTTAGTCTGACACATAATTACCCAGCAGAATCAGTTACCTTCCATTTTTCAGACAGCTAGAAGAGGAAGGAAGGATGCTCTTACATGTAAGATCTTGGGAAATACAAGCTCAGTAGCTGGCTCTGAGAGGACTTGTTTAGTGTTCCCTTGAGTAAGTTCTTCAACTGGCCACTATTTTCTCATTTGCAAGAGGATCACTATTTCCGTGATCCTAATTTTTCTATTTCTCTTAATTTTTCTAGGCCCATGGGTTTACAGCAAACACCCACAAAGTATCAGACACAGAATGTTCCAATGCTGTTTGGACGTGTGTGCACTTCCAAGCACACAGTTCTTGCAGAGCATGCAGTTGGTTCAGATGAATGATGAGCAAGGCTGCTGGAGAACTGCTTAAGAAATACCAGTCATTTCCTCTGTCTGCTAAAAGGAAATATTATGGATTAGATATATTATTTATTTATCTAATATAAATAATATATTTATTATATAAATAATGTAAAAACTATTAGGAAAAACCAAACAATACTGAACTTCTTGAGGGATTGAACAAGTAATGACAATTGTAATTGATGCTTCCCTCAAACTTAATTTCAGAGTTTTTCCATTTTCTAGAAACTGGCAAAATAGAGTAGGATTATTTGCTGAATTTTTAGATCATTCTCTTGAAAAGTTTCTGGGTGAAGCAGTAAGGAAATTTTCTGTTGCTTTGATCACTATGAAATATTGACACCTGTTTCCCTTGGAAGCTCTCGAGCAGCAGCTTGAAATGTATTGCAACAGGGCAAAGAAAGAGGAGGTTCCCTTTTCTTATTCCACTGGAGCTGTTTTTTCCCTCTGTGAGTGACAAGCTGTGCCCTTCTCTCTTGGTGGTGTAAGGGCAGGACCTCGAGGCACTGTAGGTTTGTGACAAGGCAGGGCTGTATTTCAATATTTGGAGTCCTCTCTTTCTCTCTCTCTCTCACACACACGTGTTGTTTGGGGCATCCTGCCCCTGACACACTGTCAGGAATTTTCTCTTTGTGTGTGCTGCTAAGGATACCAGGTGTCAGCCTCCAGAGACAGGGGAGGAAGGAGTGCAGGGGGAATCAGAGGAGTGATGCTGGTGAGCTCTGCGGCACAGGTGTGTGGGCTGTTCCACGGGCCCTGCTGGGACTGCAAAGGCTCCCTTAGCAGTAACTCTAACCCTGTACCTGCTTCCTGCAGTGAATACACACTTGTGAGCCTGCAGATACAAAGTCTTGCCCCTTCGGTGCAAAATGCCTCTTGATCTCAGCCATATATGCTGCTAAAGATCTTTAACAAGGATCTAAATGATTGGTATTCACAAAGTGAAGGAGAGGGGAGGGGCCATGGCTGCCAGCACGAAGGAGAAGCAGCAGGACCTTGGCTGCAGCAAGAGGTGTTTAAAAGTCTGAATGCTAACATCTCCTACAGCACTTGCTTGAAACAGCATCCTGGATAAAATAAGGGGAGCCTTGCTAATATTTTATGGACCAGCCTGTTAAATAAGTGACTACACTTTCAAACTAACACATTCTTTTTCTGAATGCCACTTTTTAATGTATTTCTATCCACTTGTTCTGGAATGACTGTTGTGGCAGACTGACGTGGACTAATAGCTTGGTAGATTATCGGAGCAAGTAGACAACAATTGAGAAAATTATCTATGCCTATTAATACAAGAATTCTATTAATTGTGTATTCACAGAAGAGCCAGAGGGTAAATATATCGTACCTTCACGTAACAGTGTTTCAGTTGAAGCTATTACTGCTTATATTTGAATACATATTTTTAGGAACACTTGTCCTTTTTTACTAATATGCTTCACAGCAAATTTTTAAAATTATATTTGGTGATAAATCCTGGTACCAGCTGTGTATGGTCTGCAGTAATTTGTTATCCTAGAGAGTTACTGTCAAGTCAGACAACCCAGCTCAGAGAGGCAGGACTTTTAGAAATGGTAATGTCATTTCATTAGCATGTTCCCTAGTGCTTTCTTTTTTTAGGAAGCTGCTTACCCCACACAAACACACACAAAATTATGAATGCTGCATTGCTTCTTCAGAAGTATGTCTATCATATTTCTGCTGTGACATGTTATGGCACTCATGGGTGGTGGTATATGGGTCTGTATAACTGAGACACCCAAATTCCTGGCTGCATATAGTCATAACCAATGAAGGAGCAGCTCTTTTTTGTCTCCTGTTATCAGGATATTGCTATATCTGACATCTTAACTAGACAGTTGGAAGACTAGACAGAGCACTCTTCTCTTAAACTGCCATGGCAGGATATCACTGTGGTATCCTCTTCTCTAGATATGGGGACTGGAGAAAGATCTTCAAACAAACCTCATTTTCCAGCAATTTTTTGGGTTAAGCAAAAACTGTCTCCAGCAGACACTTGTGAGATGTGTTTATAAAATACTCCAGCAAAGATCTCCCAGCCTCTATGGGAACAGCCTCAGAAAACAGGATTTTTGCTTTAGATTGAGATGTTAAGGGAGCCTGTTCTAGTTTGCTTAAAGATAATAACTGATACAGGAGAGTGTAAGCACTTAAAGACCACAGTTACCTGTCTCAAATAATGTTTAGGATGCAGAAGGAGTTTGCCATGGGACAAGCACAGAATGGAGTGGCAAGACTGTGCTGGCTCTGGTCTGGTGAGGTCTGCCTAGCACATCCTGGGTAACACATCCAGACAAAAATTCCTGCTGTGGCAAACTGTGTAAAGAAGCAGCTGCTGGTACACATATCACTGGTTAAACCAAGATGACCCCAATTTATGGGACAGATGGCACCCATAAATACCAAAGACCACTGAAGCCCCACTAAGTATGCCTCCCTGCATACCTGAAATGTGGAGTGTAAGTTAAGCCACCATGACAGGAGCTTGAGAGAAGGTGGCACTGTGGCCCAGGTGTTATCTTAGACCAATGGGGAGCTTAACAAAGCTGGGGGGGAGGAATGTATCTCTGATAATGGCAGAATTTATGGGACACAAGGACACCTAGCTCAGCAAGTGTGCTGAAATTAGCCCGGACCAGGTAAAATCACATTCTATTGTTAAATCACATTTTATTGTTAAATAAATTCCATATGACTGGCTTCACTCTATGGTCTCATTTGCACCTTAATTATGTAGAGGCATTTCTCAATAGATCATAACAGAGAAAAATTGTGAGAGAACAGAATACACCTTCTGAAAACTCTTTCCATCCTACCTGTGTTTTTGTATTTTTTTCCTGAGACTACAATAAGTAGAAAAGAGATAACGTTTCTTTTAAGCAATCAAGAATGTTCGAGGGCTACTGGAAGATGCTCCTACTTGTAGTGATTATGCTGTTGAATTTTTTGCCTGAAATGTTTTGCCATGATTGAAGAAAGAACTAAGGAAAAGAAGTCTGACATAAAAATACTAGAAAAATGTGAAGGGAGGCCTAATGTGTTCTTCTCTTTCACTGGGATCAGACCAATTAATCCAGAAGGGCTTCTTGAATACCACAGCACCTTAGTCAGAATTAGAGTGGGAGGTTTTAACCATGTCTGCTGACATGGGCTTTAGCCAGAGGAATGTTTCATGTGCTTTGTTAGTTCAAAAGAAATATAATCACTTCATTGCAAAACTGATGAAGTTTGAATACCATTAGGAAAACCATCTCTGAAAATCTTCTAAGGATGCTACTGTTACTGCCATTGAAAACTCAGCAATCCTGCTGTAGCAGCATAAAAATTAAATTGATGAGCTGCAACTTAAGTGTTTAACAAGGAGATATCAGGTGAACTATTCAAATTTGTTGCAGCATGGCAATTCATAGCTGTAACTAACAGAAGGCAGCAACAGGTATTTGAGGGATGAGTGAGAAGCATGCAGTGTGAATGCTGAGGTGGCTATAATGGATGGTGGAAGAAATGAAGCAGCAAAGAGAAATAATTATTGAAGGGATGAGAGATTTTAGTAGCTCTGAAGTTGACAGGGAGCAATGCATTAAATGACTCATCCAAACCGATGGAAGTTGATGATACAGTAGTAGCAGACAATTTTTCAATTATATTCTGATGGTTAAGGTTCTTGGCCAGCAGATGACCATTTTCAGACCAGTGCAGCTTTTCTTCCCCTTTGCGTAGTCAGGAATGTGAGAGTTTCAGGAACACAAAGGAAGGAAGAGTGGCTCCAGAAATGAGGGCTTAGACACTCATCTTTTGAATTACAGGTTAGAGACTAGTAGCTTCCATGGGGAAATAACAACCTACCTTCACTTCCCTGCTTGGAGCCATTCAGACACCTGACTCCTGCCTTCTTGGCATTCTAGGGCCAGGACTTTCCTGGGAAGCAAGTGAACATAGCCCCCATCTCTGCTCCCCAGGGCATGCCTGCATGTTCCATTCCCTACTCACTGAGAAGCGATTTTGAGCACCAAAGGCAAAACCTGTGCCATAGAAACGTGCTGGTGACTGAGCAGGGGCTGAGCAGTTTACTGCCAATCCATCCACTGGGAGGAGGAAGCCCTTTTTGAGCAACGCTGAAAATATGTCTTAATGTGGATGGGAAAGAGAAATTAGTTGAGATGGAGTGTATGACAAACCTTGTCAGCTGCACTCTGAAATGGGGAACTGCAATCCCGTCAGTCTGGGAATGCTGGAAGTCTGCTGAGCTCCTGGTGTTCCTCTGGGGGTACATTCAAAGATTCAGGTGTTTGTTTCTAGCTTGAACTCAGGACTCATCCTGTCACTCTAAATAGGCGTTTCCCTGTCCCAGAAAAACCATATAAAAAAGAAAAGGATCCGACTGATCAGACACTTGATCTGACACTTATTTGTTCCACTGCCTCCAGGCTATTTTCTCTTTTTTTACTGAAGCAAATAACCATGAGTGAAATCAGAGACAAGCTGTTCAAGTTTAACCAAAAGGATGGGGTTTTGCAATGATGTTTAGTTATTAATCAATATCGTGAAACCCTGAACCTGATATATACAATGATTATTTATTCTATTATTGTTATTGCTTCAATTAACAAGAAGGAAACAAATAGAGCTTCCTATGAATATCAAGCAAAAAGGATCCATGTTTTTGAAATCCTGAAGCTCCTTTTCCTGAGCCAAGAAAAACTCCAATGCAGAAGTGAAATGCAGAAGAATTTGTTGAAGTATATTAACCACGAAACTGAGTGAATTACAATACTTGCAGAAAAATACTGTACCGAAAATGGTACATAAATATAAGTTTTATAATGAAAATATTGATCATTAATCTATCTTAAAATAACAATTTTTTCCCAGTAATGGCCTTAAAATGTAAGGTTACATCAAAGTTATTTGTATATAGGTAATGAGTATTATTAGGTGGTGAAAAATGTTAGAATTCAATATAGAAGCTAGGGATGGCTATTTCTGTACCCAGTGTAATAACAAGTATAATTTACATGTTTCTCTTCAACAATGTTGTTTTATATAGATACAAATAGAGCTTTAAAGAGGATTCTGTTGGCATTTTATACTGGTTTTTGTAGCTGTTTTTGCAGGTGGAGAATTTGTAGAGAAATAAAAAGCCTTTTAACATCTGTAAGTACAATTGCCCAAGAGAGAAAAACGACAGGGATGAGGAGGAGGATGCCATTCAAAATTATGACTATTACTGCAGAGCTTGTTCTTTCTGTGTGTTCTATAACAACCATCAGTCAGTGTGAAAGGGAATCTGTTCTTTATCACAATTATTTTCCTCCAATTTGTGTCCAAGTTGGTTTTCTGAGATAAACTCATTGGCTTCTGGCTCTCATTTTCCCTTTTGGAATCTAAAAAGAGAAAATAAAAAAAGAAAAATTTATTAAAAAAACCCCAAACCAACCCATCAAACAAAACCAAACAAAAAACCCTCAACAACAACAAAAACCCAAACCAAAACAACAAAAAATCCTGTCAAATTGCTTTACCATTACACAGCAAAAATGAGAACAGAGGAAGGTACATTTCAGGCCTGCCAGTTTCAACAGTGTTTCCCTAATTTGAAATTGCAGTGGTTCTATGAGCTGGAGTCACATTTGAGTTTTTTCTTGACCTTCTGTAGAAGGAAGCAGGTGTGAGGGAATAGTCAGTTCCCTGTGTACATGTTCTACTCATGAACACAACCCTAGGAAGGCAGGGTAAAGGTGGGGCGATGTTAAAAACACCAAAAAGTTATTTTCCATTCCCCTGCCTCTCATCCAGAGGGTGATCAGGGCTTTTCACAAAGTGTTTAGCTGATACAATCTACACTATTGTGATTTTCAATTTACAGTGCAAGTGATTGACTGATACTGCTTTTTAATTTAGTGAATATGGATCTGTATATGTTATATCTGTGTGGTTTAGGCTGTGTAGAAATTGCATCAATTTACAGTGTTAACTGTTATGCAGCATAAACAGAGCCTGGATGGAAATTTGAATTGGGAACTAAATGAGCAGATGCAGAGATAATTCCAGCTGTCACTATTAATATTTCCAAATTTATTTTTTTTTAAATGAATACTTCCCCAATTTTAAATGCAAGTTTGGGGCTATGTATGGATAAAACAGGGATCCATTTTCACTCAGATATTGCTCACCCAGGTACCACATAAGCTGGTGTACCCACAGAGCACAAGCAGACTTGCACAGAAGGCACTGGCTGCCTGCCCTGCAGCAAACACCTGTCGTGTGCCCAAAGAGTTGTGTGCTACTGATTCTGCAGATGAAGACATTACCAATGCACAATCAGATTCTCCTTCAGCCCTTTGTGACTTTCCAACTCATAGTTTAAGAGCCTGTTAGTGCAGTTTCCCTTTGGGGTCATACCAGCTGAGAGGGCACAAAGCTGGGATGGAAATCTGCCAGACACCAACAAATAAGCAAGATTTGGTAGGAGAATTATATTGTGTTTTAACATTATATTTTGTTTATATAGATAGAAAAAGAGTTTGATATTAATGTCATCAAATGTATGCAGACATCTTTACCTATAAACAGATCTGAATCCTCAGCTAGATATTCCTTCCTCCCTAGATGAGGTGGGGATATAGGGCAAAGCGAGTGATTGGAACATATTGCTAAGGTGAAGGTCTGTAGGAAAGACAATTTCCTCTGTTGTTATCATCTCATTTATCTGTCTTAATCTTGGAGACAGCACAAAATGTTTCCCAGGCACCTCTAACCTACCCAGCGCAGCTGCACTTGCCGCATACTTCTCCTTAGCACACTGATTTTACAGATCTACATCCTAAAGTTTGTAGGGAATAGCTCCCTCCTCTGCAAAATAGGAGGTATTGCTGCAAGTCACAGAGGACCAATCTCGTACTGATTCCTTAAGTGTTAAAGGGAAAATCAGCCCATTTAATTGGATTGCAATGGTAAATTGCACTTGCTGTTATATTTGTAAAATATTTACTGTGTTTAGTGTGCAATTTGTGAATTTTACTCAGACGTCTAGGTTGTAAATTCATTTACAAATGTAATAAGAATCTTCAAAGAAACACAATAGAAACAGCTCATTAAGGAAATTTTTCCCAAAAAAAAACCAAACTTCTTATAGACTTTTCTTCTCTGATTGGAGGGCTTATACAGTCTTTCAATAAAAAGAAGATAAAAGAAGCATCTGTTTCATAATCTTCATTTAGACAGCATAATAGTGTCAGAATGCAAATAATACAAGAACTGCAGATGCTGGGTCAGTCTTCAAAAGTATTTGATATCCATATCTTACACTCTTTGAGAAGAGTGTAAGATTGGCATAAATAGAGAGCAATCTTTTCATTACAAAAAAAACACCCCAAAGCCCTCAAACTGCCACTTTTCTGCAGGATAAAGCTTTAGAGTTATTTTTCATTAATTGTAATATGTCAGGTTTACAAGAAAATGTGTGAAGTACCATAATAGATTACACATCCTCTGGAAGAGGTATGGCCTAAGAAGAAAATTAGTGGATTTACCACAGATGAAAAATGATTCAGATAATATTTTCTGCTCGCATTTGCTTAACTGGTATTTAGGAATATCCATACTAATTGACACCCCTGAGTACAACAGCAATAAAAATAATAAGTGTATTTGAACCTAGATCAAAGTCCCCTTCTTCTCTTGTCCTAGGATTATATGTATGAAATGATAAGAAACATTAGAATAGTTTTTTTAAAAAATAGAAATAATATTTAAAATTGTAAACTTCTCAGCTCTTACCCTGTAAATTTGTAGAGGCTTTTTAATGAGCAGGCACAACTGTGGTGGCACGAAAGCCTGCTCATCCCAGAAGCAAAACAGTCCCCTTCTGGTGCAGTGCGGGCAGAAGGAGTAAGACACTTGGATTTTAAAACTGGATAAAGAAATTTATGTTTGACCTTGGTTAGAAATCAATATATTACAGGTTTTTCACATCCTCTGTGTTTTGCAGGTCCACAGTTGTAGAACAGGCTATGAACCTTGCTCTACAGAACCTACTGAAGAGTCCAGAATTTTCACTTCCACTAATATGTTTCTTTTGGTTCTGAAAGTATGATTATTAGGAAACATGTCTTTATCTTTAGCAATAACCACTCTGTCAGCTGGTAAAACACACACATGTAAGTCAAGTTGTGGGAAAGAAACTGACTATTGAAAGAACAATAAAAAGGTGGTGCTGAACTAACAGGTTGTGGTGGGTTTAGTCTGCCTGGACACCTGGTGCCCACTAAGCTACTCTATCATTCTCCTCAGCAGGACAGAGGGAGAAAATAAGATGGTAAAAAAAAATTGTGGTTTGAGAAAAAGGTAGATTACTAAAGAAAAAGTGAAGATCGCACATGTGTAAGCAAAAGGAAAACTAAAAGATTTTATTTTCTACTTCCCATCAGCAGACAAAGTCTGGCCTCTTCCTGGGAAGAAAGATTTCAGCATTCATAGTAGTCACTCCAGAAGGCAAACATTGTAAATAAATGTAAATAACAAATGCCCTTCTTTCCTTCTCCTTTCTCTTAGCTTTTATATTTATCATAAAGTATGAAATATCCTTTTGGTCAGTTTGGGCCAGCAATCCTGATTTTGTCCCCTCTCAAGACCTTGCCCACGCCCAGCTCCCAGTGGAGTGGTGGGATGTTGGAGAGAGGACATGGGTGCTGTGCCAGCACTGCTCAGCAGTAGCCAGAAACTGGGGTGTTATTGACACCTTTCTAGTCCCAATAGAAAGCACAGCACTGTGGGGGCTCTGGGAGGGAAATTACCTCCATCTCAGCCAGAACCATTCACAGGTTACATGTCAATTCTCATTTCCATGAGACCTGGCTACCAGGCAGGGTACAGGGCACAGAGCACTTCAGGTCTCCACCTGTCACTGCTGACATCTACCATTCTCAGTCTTTCCTTTGCTTCCTGATGAATTTTACAAAGATGGAATAGGGACTCAGATCACAGTTATTACCAAACTGCTCCTGGAATATGAGAAATAAACCTGGCAGAATTAGTAACATGGGATTCTGGATGCATTGTCCTGTATTTCCTTTTCCTTTTTTCATTCATCAAGTATTCTAAAACCTGCAATTATGCTTTGGTTATTGTTGGCACTCTTTTCTTGGGTTTCACTTCATATTCTGGAGTCTAATTTTTCAGCCACAATAAAGGGCATAACCTTACTGAGACTGATTATGCTGCCCCAGATTTTTTCAAATTACACACTGGCCCACAGTTGAAGACAGTGTGCAAATATATAAATATACACATAGCTTGCCATGCTGGTCTTCCAAAGATAAGCCATTAGCAAAAAAAAAAATAGTGAGAACAGTTATTGATGTAAGAAGCCAGACCCATATTATGATAGAAAGCAAAACAATTAACGTAAGATTGAATAGGTGGATATCCATTTAGTTTATTAACTGTAGAACTAGTATACTACAGTCTGAAGAAAAAAAGAGTAAAATCTCATTAAGATTATTATCTTCTTTTTCATGATAAGACCCAATTTTAAACTATATTGACATATGCTGAGACTTACAAGGAGCAGCTGTGGTCACTTAGTTGGTTCAGTTTGGAGAAGAGAAGGCTGAGGGTGCCCAATCACAGTCTACAACTTCCCCAGGGGGACAGAGCTGTTGATCCCCTCTCTTTGGGGACCAGCAACAGGACGTCGGGAAATAGAATGAAGAAGTTCAGATTGAATGTTAGGAAAATGTCTCTCATCTGACAAAAGCTGAGGAAGAGTATAAGAAACAGCACTGATGAATAATGTCCTTTGATGTGGTTTAGGGGTCTGCTGTGCCAGAGAGTTCATATTTCTAATTAGTCAGGAATAGACTGGGAGTAGGAACTGCTGAGCAATTAGCTGTGGGTGTAGAACCCATCAGGAATTAAGCACAAAGAAGCTTTTGGTGAAATCCCACTCTTCCTGAAACTGAAAGCAAAACTCACCTATTGATTTCAGCAGCATAGGCAAAGTATTGACTGCATTATTTACCAGTTCACCAGCCAGTTTGATCTGTTTGCTTTTCTCATCCTTAATGCATCCAGTGTGACTATTGCCTCCAATTTCTTGCTAGAAAGGCTGTGTAACCAGTAGTTTATTCAATCCACAAAAGCAAAATGTTGAGAGTTTCAACTGATGGCCTAAAATGAATTGATTTAGTGTTTCCTGCAGTGAGGTTGTGTGGTGGCAGTGGGTAACACCAACCTTGTCACCAAAGCAATCATCATTGCTTGTGGCCTTTGGGACTGAAAAGAGTTAAAGCCAGAAGGAATGAGGTGAACTTTAGAATGATGGCACCCCTTGTGCATTGACAAATAAATAATTCCCCGTGGCACTGCATGGACTAAGGACCCAGGGCGCAAAAAGGAACGGTGGCCTTGTGCTGTGACTGCATTCAACTAAAAGTTGGAGTCTTCTAGTTGCTTTGTTGATAGCAGCATTCAGAGAATTCCTAAATGCTTAAAGGAGAAATGAAGTATGTTATGGATTTTTCACAGTCTTTTTTACACTGGGAAGAGTTATGTGCAACATTAAGCTTAAATTGATTTTCAGTGTTTGAGCACTGGCCTGGACAATGGATCTAATTAGTATCTACAATTATTTAAATAGCAGAATTGAATGCCTGGGTTGCAACAGTTCTCTTCTTGGTTTAGAATTATGTTTTGTTAAGGAAACTCTTCTTGTGGTTCTGAGAGGTGAATTTAATTTGGAACTGTAAACATCAAACAAAACTTGCCTTTACTATTTAAGCTGTGATAATTTTACCTCATCTTAGAAACAAACAATGAAAACAGAAGCTGAGCCACAGAAAAACCCAGCTGCTGTACAGCACATCTTGTGGGAACCATAAATCTATGCTTATAAAGAGCTTAAATTTGCCATGATCTTTTGTCAATACATTTGGTCTTTTGAGGTCTTTTCCACCAGCTTTGTGCAAAGTAGGCAGAAAACTGCCAGAGTGGTACATGTGGATCATCAGAAATTCAAATCCATTACAGTCTAAATCAGAATTCCTTTCTTAATCCTATATAAAGAAAATATTTTGGGACAGAACAACTGCTAAAATGGGTCCTGAGAGGGTTCTGGGTCTCTACTTTTGTGTTTGCCCAAGAAAACAGTCCCACAGGAGCAGGTACATGTTAAATTTACCAGTTGACTCAGAGAAGAAAGATACCTGCCTCACACTGTGTTGCAATCCTTAGCACTTGTTACATTTAGACAGAAAATTTTGAGTGGCTATTACACGCTCATTTCCTTTCAGAGTGAGAAAACAAGATTTAATAACTAAAACCAAGATTTACAACTAAATGTGTGTGACAGACTTCTCATCTAATCCCTCAGCTTCTGAATACTCTCAGTTTCCATTGAGATCATGTGAAATGCAGGAGTGATAGCACCTTGCAAATACATGAAGGAAAGACTGTTCAGGGGTTGCAAGTTCAACAGAATCAATGACAGAGCTTTGGTACAGGGGTCACACCAGGGATATCACACATTTTCCTTACCTTTCCTTACCTCAGATTGCATTCTCAATGAGTCATATTTAGAGTGTTGTTTTTTTTTCTCTGCACAAACCATTATGGAATTTTAATAGCAGCAAAGTGTAATGTCAGCCCCTGTGATCTGAATGATGTTCCTCTAATTTGCAATCTCTTAATTAAGGCCTGACATGGCTCAACTATTATTTACACTTATAGTGGTTGGCCATCTGGGCTTCACTAATAAATAAGCACTTTAATGGCTGAACAACTTAATAACCCTTCAGTGAAAGAAGATGAAAATTAAGGAAATTCTTTCATTATGAAAATATGCTGTGCCATCTAATTGTTCAAAAGCAGATGTCACTCAAATTCAATTAAGCTGTTTAATGACCTGCATGCTAATTACTAACCTGATGGAAGGTTTGACACAGTTAAAGTAAATACAAATGGCTGGTATGACTTTATCTTGTCATGTTTCTGCTTTTTGCTACTTTCCCAAAATATCCATGTCAATCTGTTTTTTTTCTTATGATATATGATAAATTTGCATTGTGTGGTCTGAAATAAAAGCATATGAAAATTGTTAACAGACATATTTTTCTTATTTTCACTTCCAAAAATGTAGCATTTGTCTCACAAAAAATAAATCAAATTATTCAAATGTGAGGCAGTAATGAATGTTGCTGGTTAGATAGCCAGCAAAACTCCCCAATATATATCCTAATTTAGTGATTTAGTCTCTTTTGTTAGTGACAGATTGGGAGAGATATTAAGGCTGCTTTTCTTTGTAAACAACATCTTATAATATGCCAAGCTTTACAGCACATTAATGAAATCCATATGTAAGTTTATCCTGGTTTATCAAGAAACAGACATGCAATATTCACTGATTATTAAAGTGTTATTCAGCACTTCATATTTTATAATGTGCTTACCTCTTTCTTGTTTCCCTCATCCTTGTGACTTTTTAAATTAGCTAATTATTGCTTGGTACTTATTACTTACAAAATTAAGAATGGATTATCTTCATTAAGAACTTAAATCCATACCGCAGACTTACTGTCACACAGCTTTCGTGGCATTATGATGTGGCTATTTCAGTCCTTCTCCACAGAAATATGAAGCTGTGTGGATGAAGTGTAGCTGATCCTGGCTCTGCAGTGGTGGGATAGACTTATGGAAGTTCTAGAGGGGCTGTGCTTCCCACAGCCATGTGTATGTGCTGGCTGCTGCCGTGCTGCAAAACTTCCCACAGAACTCCCTGCCCAAGTCCTTTCCTTGGCTTTGCTGTAGGCAGCAAGGTCAGCTGCATCTGCCCAAAGCAAACATCTGTAGGAAATGTTTAGTCCTGCATGGGAGTGGGAGAAGGCCTAAAAAGTCCTTTTAAAAATCTGGTTTTTAAACTAGATCTGATACAAGTATCTATTTATTATAAGCAAACTGAGTTTTTCTGATGTGTTGATAATTCTGAAACAATGACTTAAACCCAAGAAGAAATCCTGAAGCGAATCTTAATGCAGATGCTCTGGATGGACAGCTTCCTGCTAAGGAGTGGGAGGAGAAGCCTGTCCTTCACACATTGATCTCCAGACTCCGTGATGGGAAGCAGATGACCTGGGAGCCCTGGAGACCCAGAGCCATGCACATGGTGACACAGCCTGGAGCAATAGAGCCTGAAAAACAAGGCTCTTCAGCATCTGCTGCTGCCAGGCAGCTGGCAAGCCTCCAGCTGAGCATGGTCTATGTTCCAGCAGAAGGCTTTGAACAGGATGCATTTCCACAAAATACTTGCATCTAGACTTGTAATTGTTCATTTTATAAAACAATTTTAAGGCTGATTTTGCCACATCCCAGCCTAGATTTTTGCTGTGTCAACAAATGCAGTAGAACTTGTGTCCAGCAATACAGGGCTACCTGCACAGCACCGCTCCCTCTAACTCTTAAATGTGTCCCTGTGTTTTGGAAAATAGCCAAACTCTTAGCCACTCTAAGAGTTTTGCCACATGTATTTTGAGGTCCCTGCAACTGTTGTATCTTTGTAACTGGCTGTTAACATTTTGGATTGGAACTCACCCCATTTGTGCTTTTCCATGTACAGAAGTCATTGATCTGTGTTAGAAAGCAGGAATGTTTATTTACCTATCAATGTACAAAGAGCAATATTGGAATGTAAGGACTTTATAGCTCAGACATGGCAAAAAACTTGTGACATGGAAAAAGTTTTGAGTTGGTCTAGAAGAAAAGACAGATTTTTTT
Organism: Thryothorus ludovicianus; assembly: GCA_013397245.1. Lineage (NCBI taxonomy): Eukaryota > Metazoa > Chordata > Aves > Passeriformes > Certhiidae > Thryothorus > Thryothorus ludovicianus. The sequence continues at coordinate 404,491 of VZTB01005683.1, read as the reverse complement.
AAATTTTAATTTGGAAACAGGAAAACATATCCAAGCTAAACTTACTTAACAACCAAGTACCAGAGATTTGCTAGAAACTCTTCTAATCTTTTCCTCCAACTCCTAAACTTTTTCTGTTCTGCATAGCTTTAATTTCCTGGATGTTTAGCCAGTAAAATTCTCCTGAATTATGCTAGTATGCACATCTTCCTCAAGAAAGTTCCTTTTCTTTCCTTGGTTGAGTTCTCCTCATAGGTACTTGGCTGGGTGAAGTCTCACTTATGTGGACTCATCTTACTCTGTCTCCTTCAGAGTTAAATGTAACATGGGCCTTTTCCCAAGGCAAGGCTAGCCACATCTTATAAAAACTATGATCGCTGCACCAAGTGCTGTGATTGTTCAGCAGAGGACAGAGTCTTTCACTTGGATTATTTCATAGGAAAATGTAAAATTGTACTGCCAGTGCTCAGAATTGACTGAAATCCATGTTGGCATGGTTACTACAGTAACCATCCTTCATTTTCCTGTGGCTCAGAGTAAGGGTGGTATATAGCTTGTGCACCTCTGTACAATACTCTCTTTTTTTTTTCAGTCTGAAAAGAAGGGCTGATATTATCTAAGGATATTATATTAAAAAAGTAATCTGAAATTAAGAGATAATTCTGAAACTTGAACAGATCTTCAGATGTCCTCCAATACAACGGCTTTAAAAAAATTAATTACAAATATTTTGTGAAACGCTTCCCAAGGATTGCCCTGTCCACTTGGCTTTTTTAGCTGTGGCTACATGTCACTAAATCATCAGCAATTTTCCCAACAGAAAATTCTGTTTAAAAATTTACATCCACCATTTCTGTCACTTATTTCCACTCCTTCTTAGCTCTGATAACCAAACTTTTCATGTGACTCTTTTCACAGGTGCATTTGTGGAATAATGCAGACTAAGTGATCACTTTCTAACATTTCTTTTAAAGAAAATCTTTTATTTTAGGCCAGGGCATTTAAAATTTGTTTGGAGAGCTGCCACACTCAAATCCAAAGGAGATGATAAAGTTTTGGAGAGGGGGTGTAAGAGGACACAGCTGGGTACAAATGTAAATCTGGAAGTGGATTTGCTGCCAGTACAATAGCAGCTTGTGTGGAGAGAGAGCTGCTTCTCTCTAACTCACTATCATTGAAAAACTGAAAATTTTCAGTTAAGCTCTCTTAGTATTTTTTGATGGTGAAATTCTCAAAATTCAGAAAGGATTTCCCAAACAGGACAGTCAGGAACAGCTGCCAGGCCCCTAATGACTTCTGGAATCTGACAGGTTTTGGTGAGGAATGAACCCAAGGTTTATTAAAGATGAAACCTCTTTCTCTGTATGTTCTCAGTGCAAACCTGCCTAAAGAGTAGGTAAGGGGAAAAAAAAAGTAATGTTTTTCTATTCATATGCCCTCCATTCATCTGTTTCATTTATGAGTTGCATATCATTATGAGCACACACAACTTACAACAAAGACTGTCTCCATATGCCTGTCTGGGAGGGACATAGCACATATGATTCCAAGTCTGGCTGTGGTTCCTGCCTAGATTGGCTTAAAAATGATGTATTAGTCAGATATTTTCCATCCATGGAGATAAAAAAGGAAATACTTCAGATGTACTTCTAACAAGATAAAATGTTTGCTCAGGCTGAGCCTTGAATTTTGCCTGAGTGGACACATGGCTAGCCAAATGAATGAACCTATGGCAAAACTTATGCAAAGAAATAAACGTCATCATTCTCTTGGACAGCAGTGCAGGGCTCAGGGAAGACTTACTGTGTTGGCATCTATGCTTTTTTCTTCTCTAGAGCAAATTTTCAGTCATCATCCTCAATTTGTGTATATTTAAGTGGATTTTCTTTCAAAAGCATCCTGATGCTGCCAGAACAATAAGGGTAAACATGAAAAGCTTAAACATCCTCCAGATATATGCCAAAGAGATTCCCATTACAAAACAGGATGAGTAAAAGGCTCAGGCTACAGGGTCTTGTCATGTAGATCTTATTTACAAGGAAAGTACTTATTTTCCAGTATCTGAAGATAATAATATTAACCAGAATAAGAGAAGTCTGTGAAGAATCTCTTAATTACTTCTTTTACACATTGATAAATAAAACAACATTTTCTTCCAATGACCACATACATCTTTGGGCTGCAGTACTTGTAGCATAATTAAAAGAAGAGATGTGATACTCATTTGCTTCAATTTTTGAAGCCCTTTTCATCCACTTGCATTTCTCTTAGTACTAGATGAATTAATAGATAATAGTGTCACTGCCTGAAGCACAGCTGGGTAGAAGTTGCAACAGATTGTCTAATTTCTAAGGGGTTGATTTAACCTTAAAAATATGTCTGTGGTTCTACCCTATGCGAAACAGATGGGTTGTTTGTACAATTAGGCCTCAAGTGTTAAGTTCTCCCCTTGATTAAAATGCCCAAGACCTCTATTACCAACTATCAGTTGTGTGTGTCTAGTACAGGGCAGGATATAACTCTGAGTGTTAAATAATGTGTTTGTAGCTGGGGACAGAAGGGTAGCACACTGCACATTTCTGCCCCATGTTATTCCTGCTCTTAATTTGGGAAATCAAATCATTTATTGATCATAAACAAATTTATTTGTGTTTATCAAAATCCCATATCTCATCAAGGGCCTGACTGCTCCATCAGTGAACATGCCAGAGTTTTTGGATTAACAACTTTCTGAGTTATTTATTATGTTGTCTGTTGTCACACTCTTCTCCTTCACTAAGACCAGGACATCTCAGGCAGCAATGGCCAGATATCAGTGTCTTAGTGCAAGCATCTGCTCCTGAGCCTGCAGAGTTAGAGGCTGTACTGGGCACAGATGCACATTTGTCCATATGTGTTTTTAAACTGCTCAGACACAGTTATTGTGAACAGTGATTTAATCTGATGCAGTGCTCTCTTTTAGATCTAGACCAACTGTTGCATTTATTAATATCAAACCTTTGACATTTAATTTGAGGACCAACAGGAGAGTACTACCATATTCTTTGAAAATTGACAATGTTTTACACTGAGGAGGTGACAGTTCTTTTCGGATCCCAGTGAGAAAGGCACTGGCACTCAGAGCTGGTTAGATGATTTATTAAGTATGGAAATTGTGGAGGAGGTGACAGCGATCTGAGTCCCTTTAGCAGGTGAGAGGTGCAGCTGCTGCGGAGTGAGAGGAGCCCCTCGCTGTGGGTGACAGCCCCCCTTGGTGCTCTGCTGGGCTGGGGTGTGCCAGTGCAGGCTCTGCCAGCATTCCCAGGGACACTCATCCACCATGGACAGAGTCAGCTTCCAAGAGTCCTGGGGACAGTGCACTCCAACAACAAACTCCTACTCAACAAAGGTATGGCTCCCAAAGAGGTGCATTGTCCTGGGTTGATGCTAAATTGTATCCCCATTCGTCTGTTTAGTTCAGAAATAAGTGTTGTACCTTTAAAAATTGGATCTGAGAGTGAAGGAGATGCGGTGGAATTTCTGAGGCAGTTGTTTTCAAAACATAAAGATAAGAGTCTGCAGCTTTCGGACACACACAGCCTGTGTGTGTGGGCAGTGTGGACAGCAGAAGAGAGCTCTCCTTTGCTTTTTGTTAGTTTTTTTTGCTAGCCGAGGCAGAGAAGTTCTCCGAACTGAGTTTTTTTCCCCTTTTTCTTGGAACTGTTGAACCTGCTCTGGACTAAACACCCAAAGGGCCCCAGGAGCTCCCACCTGTGTCCCACCGGGCCTGGCCTGGGCCCGGCCTTTCCCAGCCCTGAGGGACCGACAGCAACTGAGCCGAGCTACAGCCACGGGAGAGACTTTCTGAATTTGGCACCTCTGCGGGGCAATGAGAGGTTTTTGTTGTTCAGGGTTGTTCCTTAATTTGTTGGGCTGGGGAGTGCTTTGTCTGTTAAATAAACAACTTTTTTCCACTTTCTTCCAAGGAAATTTTTTTCCTATCCCGATTCAGCTAAGGGGAGGGGTGGTCCAAATTTGCCCTAAACCAGGACATGCATACATGTAATTATGGTTGAATATATATGGAATACATGAAAATTGGTTACCTGTGAATTTGTTATGCATATGTTGATCAGTTATTCTTTGGTATAAAGCAGTTGTATGATATCTATATGAAAAAATTCCCAATTTAATACAGTGCCTCCTCTGGGGCCTCTGCTCTATTTGAGCAAATAGCCTTCTTGTGATTTTCATCAGATTAAGTTTTTATTTATTTGGCTTAAGTTTCAGGCAAAAATTCTTTACCAAAGCTGAACTACTAAAAGCAGAATATATCACTGTCCCATTTTTCCATGTGTCAGTTTCAATTATAATTGATTTCTAATTCTGATTTGCTTTGTTGCACGTGCTCTTGACAGGAGTGTTTGGTACAGCTCTGTGCTTTCCTGACACATATTAGCCAATGACCTCGATATTTAAGATGAAGCTTGAGTACCTTTGCCATAGCCCCTAAGAAAAGAGTTCAGAATTCCCTGCTCCATCACATCACATCAGCTACCTCTTCACCCAGATTGAAAAGTAGGCCAGTCATTCACATCCTTCTAGGCCTTACAGCAGAGCTAAAAGAGTTTTGAAAATTATTGCTATTTTTAAACAGCTTTGGTAGGCTTGCTGTGAAAAGGTACACTTAGCAGGTATCATTGTGGAATACCATGTTTGCCAGAAAAAATTATCTGATATATCAGAGTAGGTTCTGGCATTTGGTGAATGACAAATATTGTAATTTTGCCAACTCTTCTTCCATACAGCTTTTAAAGGATAAAAATCAATTTCCAGTAACTGGACCCAGAGGAATTAAACTTGTTTAAAAATATAATTGTGAATTAGTCTAGTTAACCACTTACAACAGATTGGAATAATATTTAAAATGTTATTTATTATTGAACTCTATAGAGCAGTCAACAGATCTGCATTAGGATTTGCAAGGTTTGATTTATAGAACTGCCATGTTAGATATTTAAGGTTCACTCCTCATTCCTCATTGTTCCTTCATGTGTAACTTCTGACCTTTCCTAACCCTTCAAACAAAACTTTTGAAATTTTCTTTTCTGCTTCTATTTCCTGCAAGAAGGACTCAAGCCACAGCATTGCTAAACCAATGCATTGACTGACCTGTAGGGAAGAAGCAATTCTTCATCTTTCTCCTTGCTTTCAAGGTTGTTTGGTTTACTCTCAGCAGAACAGCAAATAATGGAAGCAGCTGTTTCCCTTTGATTCAAATGCAGTTTTCTGGGCAGTGAGTTCTTACACACACGTCATGGTTTAGGAATGGCAGTTCAAAATCCAGTGACTCTCCAAACCATGCTCTGCTCTCTCTCACTCCCCCATTTTCCTCTCTCTGTCCCTTGTAGCAGAATGGGGAAGAGAACTGTAGACACAAAAGGCAAAGGTCACAACTTGAGGCAAGAACAATTTACTGGAAACAGGAATGAAACAAGAAAATGAAAAGCAACAATAATAATGACAGAGGGTACAAGAAAAGGAATTATGCACATGGAAAAAAATACCAGATATTAGACCAAATACCAGATATTAGACCTGTTCTTCCATGCTTACTCCACTGCAAGGAATCTCTTCCTCTCAGGAGAGAGTCCCTTTCCACCCCTGGCAGTGACGTGAAGTGGTACAGAATGAGCTCTGCATTCCAGCCATGCCCAATCCTGGCTACTGCAAAAAATGACCCCTGTCCTGACCAGAACCTGGACACCCAGCACTGCACATCCCAGGGCACCTCTGCATGAGGGGACACCACAGGGCAGCGTGTCTGGGTGGCCTTTGGCAGCTCTATATTCCAGGCAATCACTCCAATGTTTCCATTCTTATTAACGGGATTTTACTCCTTTAGCACAGCAAACATGTTAGAAGTGTATCCTTCAAGATGCAGTAGCAAATGAATAGATGTCAGAGTGACAGCATTTAAGACAGCTGGGTGGTGAAGGCCCCCTACACACCCACTGTTAAAAATAATAGAGAGCCCCTTTGGTTAATACACACCCTGTCAGTGACTGATCATATTTGTCACTTCAAACGTTGCTTCAGAGGGGCTTTGAGTTGCTTAAGGCCTCATTTGTAGACAGAAGAAGAAAGAAATAAAATCTGTAATTAAATCTGTTCCAGCAGCAGATTTCAGTTTCAGTTTTGCTGCTCTTTTAACCAAAAAATTCAAGCAGCATTTATAAACTGCTATTATCTAGAGAACTCCTTTCAGTGAAGTAACACCTCCATAATTCAAAGCTATTTGGTAGCTGGCCTTTGAAATTACAGCTGAATGTGGACTCAATTCTAAAGGTGTACCTTGTACAAAACTGTATTTTTTTTGTCAGTGTCACTTTAGCAGTGTCAGTCCAAAGGCTGCACACACACAGAGTAGAAGGTATAGAACAAAGTAATGCTTAACACTTTGTGTGATAGAACAGTTGATATAAAAACAAACCCAAACCCCAAACCCAAACCCTTTTTTTTTTGCTGTCATATATTTCCCCACTCAGCACATATCCTTGTAAAAAAATTCAAATTACAACAAGTATGTACTAAATGTAGATTTATTCCTAGACTTCCAGTTTGCTCTGCTTACACAGACAAATGGTGCAGAAACGGCAATTTTATGGAGATACCTCTGTAGGAATGTGTCAGAGCTGCAGCACAAAACATGGAAAAACACATTGTAGCACATTGTTCTGGGGTGAAGTCCACCCATAGCTTTACCATGAATATGAATTTGTTAATTGTAGCACGGTTCTGCTCTACATTTTTTAAGCACTTTGAATCTGTTATTCCATCATCAGATGAACATTTTCCCATAGTTCTAACCGGGAATTTCATGTATAGGAAATGCTGTGAACAGGAGCTGCAGCAAACTGGCTCATAGAGACTCTCTGTCACTTCTTGTTTTTATTACTATCCTCTGGAAATGTTCTTTCCATCTGTCCCCATTTTATGCTGATTTTTTGTTTCCAATTCTCAACATTCACTGTACACTTTGAATAATACTTGAAGTAAATTCTTATTTGGTTTTTTTTCTCTCCTCCACTGAATAAAATTTTTTTGCAGTGGTCCCATTGCACCTGAAGAACTCGAACATAGACTTGCTTAATTTTTTCACAATTCCATTTAAATGTTTGGCCTTGCCCTATATGGTAGTATTCCAGTTCCTGCCAGTTTTACATCTTAATGCAATAGCTTGGCCAGAAGACCTAATGTGCATAAATTCTTGTGATCTAAAACACTGTGGTATTGAAAAGCTGAGCACTCATCCCAGTTAAGACAATAAACTCTCGTCCTTCTGTTGCAAACCTCAGCTTGTATCCTCTGGGCTCCACTGTCCTTCTCACAATCCCACTTCCTGCTGCTCAGCAGCCAAAGGATTAGCACTGAGCTAAGCATTTCAAAGCCTTGTCTGTAAATCTCTGGATCCCCTAACTGCAGAACCTGATGACAAACTTCAATCACCACCAAGAGCAGGTCACCTGCCAGGAATGCCTCCTTGTTTCTGCAATATGTTATTTATTTACATTCTCTCTTTCCAGCTGGAGTTTCAAGAGTATGACATGCCCAAGAGCCTAAACTCAACTCAATTTGGAAAGATATTCTAAATCCTTAAGTTTTTAAACTCCCTTAAAACAGAAACTTCAAGGAGCCAGATTACACAGGTACCCCTAAAAACACTATTCCAAATCTCTGTTTTCTTTTTCCCCCCAAGAATATCCCTTTTCTTCTTAATTACAATTTTATCACCTTTTTTTCCCTTAATCATGTAATTGGAGCAATTAATAGCCTCATGTTCCTTTATTGGTCTTTTATAGTTCTATTATTTTGCCTCACAGCTCCTCCTTTTATATTCAAATATTCTTCCTTTTGATGATGTTTGCTGTGTGTGATGTACTTCACATTCCATGCATACTTTCCCTTTCCTGGAAGAAGGTGATGTTTTGACTCATTTATACTATACGGGATGTATGTGGAGGAATAAAGATGTGGAACCACAGAGACATGCCTGGAGTTTTCACTGGATCTCAGTGTACCAATACTAACCCAATCTCCTATTGGTTCAGATTCTGAGTGTCTTTAAATATATATTTCAGTAATTTATAAACTATTAGACATTTGAACTTTTATTAATGTTTTAGAAACTGAAACACGCATCTAGCCAAGAAACTCACCAAAGGAAATATTTATTTGTAATTAAGAGAATTGTAATGGCTAGAAGTCATTGCTGCCTGAGATGCTGCTCATCTTTCAGAAACCAGGGCCTGCTGGTGCTGCACGTCCAGGACACAACAATCCCAGGATTTCACCCCCACTCAGACACTCAGCACTGACCAAGACAGGTAACCAAGGTCCAAATCCCACCTCAGGGACTTCCACTGCTCCATACAAAAGCTGCCATTTTTACATGTCTGTCCAGTAATCTCTTTCTATACAGTGATCTTTAGCAGGAACAAATATATAATTATTAATCTATTTCTATGCATTATATTTAGAAAAAGAATTAAGCATGTACATTTTAATCCAACGAATGGAACATTCATTTGGAACATTATGTTGGATGAAGGCTACTGATGACAAAGTTTTCACAGCTATGAAACAGAAATTAAGAGTCAATTACAAGAAAAACCTCATTATTTGGAGAAATCTTTATTAAACATTTTAATACAGTATTCAGTAGTAAAAAATTGTGATGTATATATAGAGGTTTTAGGCAAGGATCTCAGACAAGACATGGTGAAATTGATTTATTTCACACTGAAGTTCAAAACATTTTTATTTTTTAATTTACAAAGACTTATTTAGAAAAAATGTACAATATCAATATCTTTCAGAGTTGTTAACAAAAATCTAAAAATAGAAATTCACGTTTTCATATCCTACATAACAAAAGCAAAGAAAACGGTCTTCAATTTAACTCCTAACTTGTGAAAACGTTTGGGTGTGGCCAGTGTCTAAAGTTTTATAATATTCATTTGTTGTAATTATTTTTTCTTGATGTATTTATGGAAAAATTCAAGAAAAAATTCTTAAGTCAGTAGACTGATTAAACTGCTGGTTCAATTCCAAAATATTTTTTATTTTTTAGAAATTTTTAAAGGAAATATGCACTCCACACTTTCAATATTGGTTGTCTCTATACACTGATCAATAAAGAACAATATCCTGGCTTATGACATATAAACCCAGTATAATTTTTTACAGTACCAGAAAATTACCAGAGGATACTTGATGAAATTTTAAGGTAAATTGCATACTCTATTAAATAGTCTTCAAAAATGAAAAAAAATAAAATGTCATCTACTATCAAAATAATTATCTACTTACAAACATTCCATCTTGCTTCTGAAATTCTTTTAGAACAGCTGCTGTAAATACTAAGTAATTTTGCTCTGATGGAAAGCATTTGATTTGACAGGGATTTCTACATTAATTATCCTTACAGAAACATGTCCTGAGCTTGTCCTAGAGACTTCTGAATGCAAAGTAAAAGCACCACAGTTTTCTAGTCTAGCAGAATTTTCAATCCATGATAGCAGATCAGTTCTGTATCTCAAAATTTAGGCAGATAATCTGATTATGTAAGATGGAAAAGGCAGATCGAGCCTTTGAAAACAGACCCAGCTAGTAACAGCTTTGGTACCCAGCAAGGCCACCCCAGAATCATTACCATCTACCAAATGTCAATATTCATTTCACAATTTTACACTACCTTACTTTCATGGCTTGACTTTACTTTTAATGCTAATCACTACATGGTCACGTTCACAACCCCATCAGAATCCCCAGTAACTGGTAGATGTAGCAGTTCCCTGAGTGCTGCTAACAGGGGGAGTTTATCTAAATGTACATGTCACCCCAAAATCAAAGAAGTCTCTAAAAAACAACCTCCCTGTCAAACTGTGAGCAGTAACATTGGCTTGCACAAAGTAGTCTGAGTTTACTGAAGAGCTCTTTCTCTCTGCCTCTGTTGATGTAATTTAATACAAAAATGAGTGCACAGCATCACCCTGACTACATTTTTCCGAGTAAAAGTCATGAATTTAGAGTAACCTCATCACTGCCTTTTTGAAGAACAAACAGATGGAAAGTAGATTGCTTCCATCAACCTAAGCCAAGCAGCTTCCAGTGTAAAGTTTAGCATCTCCACTTAGATCACAAAGTTGTGTGGCAGGAAAATAGCAAACATATTGAAGTATAACTCCCATTCCCATTCATACATAAACTAAAAATTCATAAAAACAGGTTGAATTCCTAAGAAAGGAACAAATATTACTTTTTTTTTAATACAGTCTCTGATCCCAATCCCCCAGAGAAACTGATGCTTACTGGATTACTTCCAATAAGCAACACATGACTATACAACATCTTCAGCAACTGTAGTGTCAAAAATCTGGTAATAAACTTGATTTTTCGTTGCATCTCTGACATTATAGGACCTGATGAAGCATTCCAGCCACGGCAAGTCACCTACCAACAAAATCCAAATAACTGTTCAATATTCATTTTTAATTTTTATAGGAGGCAAGTATAACTTGAGCAAGATCTTAACTAGGATATCTAAATGTATATAATAGTTAATAAGAAGGAAAATTAATTGTTAACTTTGAAATTCCAATTGTTATCTTTTAAGTTTCCCACAAGGTCTGAAATGGTGTTCAGTGACAGTCTTTCAAGACTTATCCTCCCTCCACCAGCACTCCACAAAACACTCAAACCCAGTAGTCATGGAACAGTATAANAAATTCATCTCTATGTGTCTCAACGACACAATTTCTCTTGTCTCAAAGGGAAAATCTTTCCAATATTTATTACAGCACAACTTTTTCTAAGTATGGCAAACAAAGACTCCAGTGGCCACCAACAGCCATGTACTTGGAGTGTGCTCTGGAGGTTGGAGCTGCATCCATCTGCCTTGGATATGTGTAGTTTAGGCAGAGCTACTTTCTGGACATTTCCCACGGCAAAGGATGCTCTAAGACAGCATGTGCAATCCAAAGCAGGAATCACCCAAAGCACGTGCCATACGCTGAATTTCCTTTCCCTTTTCCCTAACATGCTGTGACATTCAGTATGAGGGTGCTCTGGTTAGCTTCCATATGAATACAGATGGCATGACTGTATTCACACACCACTGCATGCTACATGAAAATTTACTGAACCATTTCCTTTCTTTCTCAAAGGTAGAGTTAATATGGAAGACATGTTTCAGGAAAAAATTAATACAAACTGTGCTTTCAGGCTCCAGTATTTTTCTGTATTGAGTTTTGCCTGTGCATAAGTTGAATTCTAAGACTTTGCATATTCAATAGCAAACTGAAAGACCCCTTCCCTTCCCCCCCTCCTTTTAAAATAACAGCAAGCTGACCTAATTTTCTTCCTGGAGGACAGAGAGTATTCATGGTCATCTGCATCTTTTGCTGAAGAAAATCATTAGTTAAGATTTCAGAGGCAGGAATTTGGAAAAACTTCTCCTGAAAGAGAACAGAAGAATATGAGGTATTGAAAGAGGTGTAAGAAATCATTAGCCAGAACCTTGGCTATATGTTCTTTTAGGAACTTAAAATTAGGTAACACAACAGAAGAATAGCATTATTCCAAAAAACTGTTTGGATTCAGAAAAACCCAAACTGTCTGAAAATATTAACAGTCTGTTTTTCAATACCCCTGAGCATTTAGGGACTACAGCCACCCAGAAAGCACATGTCAGTCTCTATACCTAACTGGCAGATACTCCTCATGAACCTCCATAACCAGACACTATCAGACAATGTCATGGCCAGAGAGGATGGACAGTCCCCCTCAACAGTCCCTCACATCTTGAGAAAAACAAAATCACTTGAAAACAAGGGGCACTGAAACCTGGCTTTATATCTGTGGAACTCTTTTAGATCAAGTTTCATTTTTTGGCAGTTTTAGAAACTATGGAAAGAAGGCTTATACTATGGGATACACTTCTGAATGGAGACAGAAAATAATAAATGGAACATTAAAATGTTAAATAAACATTTTCTGTGTATTATTAAACCACATACAGTAAGCATGACTGAAAAAACTCCAAGTTAATTCTTTCCAAGTTTGCTACCCAATTTTGGATCTCTAAAGACTCATTATCTTACAGCTTCTCAGAGTAAGCTAAGATTTTGGTAGTAATTTCTCATTTTTGTTAAAAGATACAAATACAGACTAATCTGCTTCTGTATATTTTTTGTATGACATGTTTAATGGCAATGATCAGAAGTTAGCAGATAATCCAGCAGCAAAAATGACACAGATAACTTCCTCTTCTCTTTCTTCAGTCTTCTTCTGACCACAAAACATTTTCATTTTTTTCCTTCACTGACTTTTCCTGTAAGGAGGGGAGGAAAGAAAAGCAGTGTTCCTATGGAAGTGCAACTGGAAGCTGATGTACAGCTGCACTTCAAAGCAGCCCAGCTCCTTCTCAGGTGGTGCTGAAGGACTGGAGTTTAAGCCTGGAAACTCTTGGCTTGTCTTTGAAGTACCACACCAGCAGGAATGTGAGCAGCTGGCACTTCAGAAGAAACTGTGGGTATTTTTCTGCAGCTAAACTGTAGTACTGAGCAGTATCTGACAAGAAAGTGAACCACCCTGAAGTAAAAATTTTTGGAATTCTGCATCAAGAGAGGGTTTACATCTTTTCTCCCATCCTCCTTTTGCAGTTTAATTTTTTGACATAAAAAAGGAAAAAGTATAGCAAAAGGAAAAGATGACCGGCTGAAGTGGGGATTGTAGCCTTTGATCTCCTTTCCTGTTAAAAGACCATGTATTTTAAGAAAAAACACATTTTTTCTGATATTATTTTTACTTACAACTTAAAATTAAACAAGGGAGAGTATTTATTCTTTTTAAAGTCCCATTCAAAGTAATTCAATATAATGACAGAAAATGTGCAGATATATACACATTAAACAACACTGCTGTGCAGAAAAAAAATCCCACTAAATTCTTTTTCCATCTGATTTCATCACACCCACACTGCTGTGACAGGAAAACCATCCAGCAGGAATGGTCTTAAGCTGCTTCAGAGAAAATTGAAGATAAGTTAATTCGAAGGTTACTAAAGTAGTTTAATAAACTGCTTCTGAAATCCAAGATAAATATCTGTACAGATATAGGTGCCTAGGGAAAGAAGGCCTCCTTACCTCATGATTGTGTGAAACAAAAGAAGCAAGCATTACTGAATGGAGAGATTCTATTGAGAGTTAAAAAAAGAGGTAATGAGGTTTTTAACTGAGGCAGAAGTTAGCTGCATAAATCCTGAAAATCATTCACACAGCATTCAGGCTGTATAATTTAACATTTCCAATAAAGAGAAATTCAGCCATAGGAATATATAAAAGTTTATGGAAATACCAAATAATCTATCTTCAAGCTTCAGTTTTGTCTTTATGCTTTAATATTCTATACTCTGTATAGTATTAACAACCTTATAGCACTGCAATTATTCCCACTGCAGGTAACATAGAATGAATATTTGTGCACATACATTTGCCATTTTAAGAACAAATAAAATCCAAACTCACATAATTTGTAGAGTTTACCTTTATCTAGATTTACTTACATAATCAAAAAGGTATGCATTTAGTGCTCCTGTTTCATCAACCAGTGTAAAATTCATAATAAAAACATACTGGAGCAGTTCAATACCTAAAACTGAAGAAAAGAAAAATTGATATTTCTCTGAGAGAATATGCAAGGCAAACTATAACAACTCGAGCTAACAATATCTCTCTTTTAATAATAACTGATCTTGAATATTGTCATTAGAAGTACAAATTAACAGACCAAAACATAGAGGCTCCGATGTCTGATAGCAAAATGTCATTTATCTCTTGAGACCACACTGCAATTTACCTAGAAACACTTTAAGAGATGAGCCTATAAAAACACATAAAGATTTTTAAGTACTTATTTCTATGCTAGTAATCAAAAAGCTAATATTTGCTTAGATCTTAGTTCCCACCTTAGCAGGATCCTCCTACTACTGTGTTCTTTTATCCACGGAAGATTAAAGGAGAGGTGCTCTTAATTCAATAAGAACTTCACCTGAAAACTATCTTCGAAGAAAAACAGTTTATTTGATATGATGTAGTAAAAGCTACCAGGCTTGTTCAGAAAAAAAGTTTTGCTGGCAGTTCTGAAAGTATTCCAGTGTAAGTAAATGTCTACAGTCACTTCCTCACTGGCAGCAGTAGCTGTTATGCTGCAAACATAAAATAACTGAAACAGACAAAGTTACTACAGCTCTGCATTAATCTTTCCTGGGTACACCTACTTAAACTGGCTGTCATTTTATGGTCAACTGATCTGATATACTAGCAGGTTTATAATTTAGCCTGAAAATACAGCTGATAGAAGAATAATATACATAAAATAGTGTAACTGTCAGGAAGCATTAATATTGCTTTCATTTAAATGTCAATCACTGCCAGCTATATAGTACTTTACAATTATTTAATAGGATACAATTATGAAAGTTTATTTAAAAAAAAATCACTGTATTGCTCAAATAGTTTTCTTCTTTTAGAAAGTGTTTACCAAACTTATATGCTGCTAGATATTCCAACTTAATATGTTAGAACATGAATTGATAAACACGCAAATATTCTTTTTCCTTAATGTGTGGAAAGTTTTCAACTCCAATTCCATCATTTTAACATGTTGACTGCATATAGTAACACAAGGAACACATGAAGCACGTAATACAGGTGACTGTTGTGGTATAATTCCTTTCATTTGAATATTATTTCCTGCAGATTCTCTGGAACATGAAGTTTACAGAAGATAAAAGCCTAACTTGTATGAGTCATTAAATAAGATTGTCTTTACTTCGGGTCAGAAAAACAGTATCTACAAAAGGAAGAGCAAGATTAACTTACAGGACTGCAAGTATGTACACAGTTTAAAAGTAACATCTACAACCAAAAATTCATGACATCTGTACTATCATAAGTGCTACTACTGATACCAATGGTAGAAGAAACTAGTCAACATATAAAATCCTTTCATTCATATTGCAATTGTTCCAAAAGTAATGTTATTTCAACTGGTAAAAGGTGAATGAATTTTACAGCACCATATTCAACATGACCATAATTACACACTTTTGATATAAAACTGCAACCCAGAACTAAAAATCAAACTATTTCACATCAGCACTTCAGAATCAAGGCACAAAAGTATTTCAGGACAGTATCATGTCAGCTGACCTTGGGCTATTTCACTTGGTTCCCACGATGGCTGCTCTTCTGCTGCAATGGAACTTAGATTCTTCACGGGTTTTGGAGTTGAACATTGCTTGCACCTAGCATTTAAAACAAGATAATGAAACTAACCAAACACTGATCTATTTGTACTAGAAGTGTTCTGCACAGGAAAAAACAAAACTGATTTTCTTACACAGTAAAGTGCAGAAGTATTTCTATTGCTGCTTGAAGTAACTATTTTACCAGACACACCAGCTTTAGAGCACAACAAAACCCTTAATGCTGTTTTTGAACTATCCATGAGGAGAAATAGATCTGGAAAAGACCACTTCAGTGATTAGACAGGAGTAAAACCGTACATAAAGGCTGAGAGAGCTGGGGCTGTTCAGCCTGGAAAACAGAGGGCTCCAAGCAGACCCTACTGTGACCTCTTGATATATAAAAGGGGCTTAAAAAGACAGGCTTTTAACAGAGCCTGTAGTGAAGAACAAGGAGCAATATTTTTAAGCTGATAGAGAGTAGATGTAGATTGTACAGAAAGAAAAAAAAACCACTTCACAAAGAAGGAGTTGAGGCACTGAAACAGGCTGTCCACAAACACTATATCTGGAAGTTTTCAGAGACTGGATGGAGCTGTGCAACCTGCTGTAGTACAAGGTGCCTGTGCCCAAGGCAGGGGCTTGCATTAGGTGACCATGAGAGGTCCCATTCTATGATTCTAAAATCACTACACTGTTAAATATATGTTCATGTGTCAGTACTGCTCACTTTGTAGAAGTAGGAATGAATCTGAAATTGTAGCACACTCTAAACCCATTAAAGAATTACAGGAGAAATTTGGCTTTGGCTATGTTGAGAATATTAACTAGGAGTTGTTAAAACAATCTATTTTATTACTGGTATATTTACACCAATTATTATAAATTTTACACATGACATAGTAAGCTAATACTGCAAGTGGATGGAAATATTGAAGAACTATTTGCAAAACTGCTCCCATTTGCCTCAAGGAATGAAATTACATAACAAAACTATTTGTTCCAAATTAAGCTTCTGTATTAGTATATTACAGTTAGAACCTGAAATAAACATTTATTATCTTTTAGAATTATATGCAAAGTATGTCATAAAAATCAATAAAACTACTTCTGCTTAAGTAATATAAAGTCAAGTCACTTTTTTCCTTTAAAAAACCCACTCAAACTCAATAAAGTAACTTAACTGTGAAATTTGCTTTTTATATGCAGTGTGTCTGTGTTTATTTTTATATATAAATGAATATACATGCAAATGCACAAACATATAATTCATTCTACCACACAGAATGTTCTCTAGACTTTGCTAAGTATATGCCACTGATAAAATGTGCATGAAACATAGCTCTGAAATGTCAGCATACTTGTGAGGTTCCTTCCTAAATATCCTATAAGCAATCATGGAATATCTTATAAACCATTCACTTTTACAGTCCAACCATTTGAAGAGAGAACAACGTCTGAAGGTGAGTTGTGTGTAGCTGGGGAAATATATGGATTATGAAAGTGCAAGCAGAAATACTTTGTATTGCTGAAGATCCTGTCCCAGTAGGAGTACCCATATACTGCCTTTATTTAAAAAAAGCTGTAGGCAGCAATATCTGGAAAGGTCAAAACTATATATGACAGAGAGAAACAATTACCTGTATTCATTTTATAGATGGCCCTTATGGGAAACTCTAGGATTCACATGAAACGTGGAATATTTCTGTGTAGAGATTTTTTACTGCCTGCAGACCTAGCACAGAGCCCCACTGCACAGTGCTCTGCCTGAACTGCTGAGGGAGGACTCAGTAACCTGCATGGAGGGGATTGGTGCTCCTGAGCTCAGCAGCTCCACGCTGCTGGGCACTACTGGGGGAACACACTGCTGACAGCTCTCACTGAGCAGGAACAGGGCTCTGCATGGCACATCACACATACCACACCTAGGTGTGGGCACTGTATTCCACACCTTTGGAACTGTGGAATTCAGAAACCTGCTGAACTCATCTCTACAGTGAATGACATCCACAAATGGATAAGGCACTTTGCAGTGCAGTGGATCACAGTAAGTTACAAATGGTAAGAAAAGGCTGTCCAAAACCCCTTACTGTTTCCAAACCTCAAGCTTTCCCAACACTAAGAGAGAGACTGAGTTGCAGATTGACAAACTGAGATTATTTTCTGGATCTCTATTTAAATATTATCTGTTATGTATATATGTATGTATACGTATACATAAAACCCCTCGGCAAACAGTTTTAAAAACAAGATATATTTTGACTTTAGTCTAAGTGAGACCAGAAAATGTAAGATCTGGACTAGAAGAGGTATTTAAGTACTTTGCACTGTGTGTTTCCATTTCTGCAGCATACTGCCCTACCCATGCACCACAGACAAGACTGAAACTGGAGTGCTGTGGAATTAAGGGCTTAAAATTTACAGATCAGGAGCCAAAGTGCAGTCAGTCCTTTGATACCAGGTATCAAATGAAATGGCATTTCATCCCCAATGTCAGTACTGTGGATCATGCTATGCATTTTACATCAAAGAATCTTTGGGTAAGTTATCCCTTCAAGCACTGAAGTCTGAATTACTGAATAAAATGCTATTACTGCAACTAGTGAAATATCAACAAATACTTTTAACTTACCCGTAATATTTAACTTTCCCTTGTAGGAGAAAAGGAGCTGAAAGATCTAATAATTCAAGATCATCTTCTGTGGACCTCACAGGAATAACACACTTAAATCTTTTTGTAAGCTTCCAGATTTCTTTTAGTGTTCCACCTATTAAAAACCAAAAAAACATGGTTTCTTAAACAGTACTCAGAAATAAAATGAACAACTTAAATTTCTCTGTTGATTTCAGAGCCTTCAATAATAATTGATATCTACTACTGAAAACTCAAAAAAATACCTTCTCACTTTTATTCAACAACAGACTCAATTAAGAAACATTTATCAAAGCAGATACCTTAACATCTTCCTCATAGCTAACACTGTAACCAAGGGGTTCTATTTAGTTGACATCACTTTCATAAAATTACTCCTGTGATTTTATTACAAAAAAATAAAAGCAACCAAACGGGTCTTTTCTATGCACATATCCATACACAGACATACTTAGTTGCTGACACTTTAATATATGAAAATAGATTTACTGAGTTATATTGCTTAGCTGTTCCAGGAAAATGGAGAAGAAATAGATTCTTTTTTTTTTTCCAGAAAGAAAAGTTTAGATTGAAGTCAGCTAGGAACACATCAAAAATTAAGCAGCTATAATAACTAATTAAATATAAAAGAAAGCAGAAAACAGAAGAGGTATTGTCACTGACCCTCACACAAAGGACCACCTGACTTACATTTGCTTATTCACATCTCTACTTTTACACAGCTGAAGACTTTGTTTCTGAATATAGCACTGAATGGTGCTATATGCAATTTATTGTTCTTATTATATAAAAATTCCTCAGTCGTAATCTTGCTAAATTGCTTTGTTTAAAGGTAAGTGGTTATTTCTCTTTCCTGAGGAAATCTGATAAAAACCACACTAAAACAAAAAGCTCACACTGAGAGAAGCTCTATTAATCTGAAACAACACTGACATCCAGAGGCTGACAAATTTAATTGAAGCCTTGTATTACCAGAAGCCTTTCCAAAACTTTCTACATCAATACTAAAAATAGGTTTGTTTAGAAGACTTGGCAAGTTTTTAAATCAGAGCTGAAAGACCAGTAAGCACAGCTAGAAAAAAACCCAAACATACACAGATGCTAATTTTAGCACAATCAGCAATAAACAATATTGGCATAGTTTTACAATAGAGAGAAGCATTTTACAAGACCTTCACAGGCTACTATCTCCTGTTTGCACAACAGTAACTTATAGTTCCAGCTCAGTTTTTTTTTTCTTTGAAGATGCTTTTATGATCATCACTACTTACACTGAATACAACTTCAACATATCTTTACTTCTAACATACACAGAGTGGACCCAGTGCTTGAAGAATTGGCATTTTTGCAATTTACCTTACCTTCTATCATAAGCAAGGTGTCTTCAGGATGTTGAAGCATTTCATCATGCTTCACAAAATGGATGGCTATTTCCCTCTGTTTCTGGTCTTGTGTAGTCCATGTTACAGACTCATACCAGGATGTATTGTGAAATTCTGGGTTTGGGGCAGCACCAGCAGAGCCACGTAAAATGGAGTCAAAGTCATCTCCGTCTGGAACTTCTTGCCTAAAACCATTTTCAAATTGAGTAAGTGTGTCCTAACAGCTTCTCCTTAGGCAATCTACCAACAAGGATGACAGCACTCTAAATAAATATTAGAATGTAGTCATGGGAGTAAAGTACATAGAGGATATAAAAATATCCTCATTGTTTTATCAATTTAAACATTAAGAGTTGTACAGTGTATTAAGACTTTCCATGTTAATAAATATGCTAAGTAATATGCCAACTTTCCTAGGAGCAGTGGCAGCCTAGTTGCTACATCTCACACAAATGAAAATCCATGGAAAACCAAATCTATCAACTTTATGTGATTTCAGTTGGGCCTTAAAAGGACCACAAACTGCATACCACTTCATTAGAGTCAAAAGGCTACATAAACTTACATAATTTCAAGTTTTATGTTTTAGTCAGTTTGATTTTGCATAAACTGAGGGAGAAAAAAATAAAAAACAGTCAGGAGCAGAACAGCTTCATGTAAGTACTGTCAAAGGAAAATCTACAACTCTCCCCCACACAGTTTCTATCCAGTCCTGCTGGCGTGCACCATTTGTGCATTTCCATTTGTCATACACAGAGAAGCAATAACGCACGCCATCCAAATTACACCAATATTACAGAATCAATTAGGTTGTAAAAGGTCTCAGAGTGTCCAAAGCAGGGCAAGAAAGATAGTGAAGTGCCTGGAGGGGAAGCCATATGGGGAGCAGCTGAGGTCACTTGGTCTGTTCAGCCTGGACTGAGGGGAAACCTCACTGCAGTTACAACTTCCCTGTGAAGAGAGAGGAGGGGCAGACACTGATCTCTTCTCTATGGAGACCAGTGACAGGACCCAAGGGAATGGCCTCAAGTTGTGTGATTTCCCTGATATTTTTGGACCCAGAAAAGATGCTTTGTCTGGAAGGCACACTTTAGTCAAAGATATTTTATTAATTCATTTGGAGACTACTATATCTCTTTGTATATCCAATTTTAAAACTGCAACAAAGAAACACTTAAGGTACTTCTATACAACTATGGTTTGGAAAGAACTATATTGCTGTATTTGCAAATAAAGAAAAATTATTGTTTTGAAAGCACTCAAAGGATTCTGTAAATGGAATTCATCTGATGATTTAAAAATTTCCTGCTTATTATCAGTGAGTTTCTAATCTTTGCACAAAATGATATAAATTTCATTCAGCTCATGTTACACAAAAGAAGTTGAAAACACACTGAAAATCTAGGCATCCAAAATATACAGAGCCATTCCTAGTTACTTATACTGTGTGAAACACTTACAAAGAGTTGCATTTGGAACAATGAAGTTTAACAGACTGATGGAGCTTTTGCGGTTTGTAAGTTCTCAGCTTTGCTCTAATGCGATATTGTTGAGGAGCTGTGCTGTTTGTTATGGTTTTCAGTTCTGTGTTACTCAAATCCTGATGATCTGTTAATACTGCAAAACAATACAAAGATGAAAAAGCACCATGTATACCACTGCTATGTATAATCATAATCATAATTATATTTGTAATACCGGAAACAGCAATCACAGGTATGCATTTTCCCTTAATTTCCAACTTTTCTTTCCTTCCCAGCTGCAGCCTTAGTTTTATCAATACAACTTGTTATTACAGTCAGTAAGATAAATCACATCAGGCTGCAGGAGCAGGGTGTACTTCAGGGTACAGAAACACACGTAGAGAAACCAAATCAAAGTAGAATATACAAATATGCTCTATTCCTTTAAACAACAAATAAACTCAATACAACACACATGCATCTATACTCCTAGAATTTACACTCTTAAAATAGCTCTTCCTATAATCTTTAAGATGGTATTTCAACACTTTTTGTTCTTTAGCAAAAATAAATTCATCTTAAGGTCAAAATGCTACCTACCTGTAACAGATAACTGCTGACATCTCTGTAAGTCCAAGTCAAGATCTAAAATCAAAAAAAATTCCCTAATTATTTTCCTTCCTTCTTTTCTTTTTTATCATGTGGACACATACAAACAGGTAGGTAGACTGACAGGTAGATACACATACAAAACCAAAAGCTGAACAAATGAAAATCCCAATAATATACGAAAACAGTACAACAACAAACCAAAGAAAAAGCAGCAAAAGTAAACAGGAGATATACATTGCATATCAAAAGTTAATACATTAGAGGGGAAGTTAGCATATATATTAAATAGGAATGCTTATCAGAACACTTTTCAGAAGTATACTGTGAATGATCTGCTGACATAAATTGTATTTATTTCCTGTAATCCTTCTGGACAAGAACATAGATACATTATTCTAAGACCAATATGGACTGCCTGGCCTCCCCTCTGAACAACCTCTACTACACACAGAGTGCATGCAGTAAATAAGCGCAAAACTTTTTCTAAATTTTCAGTTATGGACTGGACGTGACGTATTTATTTATTCTTGACTTTTGCATCCTTTTAGAAATGCCCTATGTTTTTACATTAATAATGGCTGACTAACACAGATTTATTTCTAAAAGCTAGAAGCAAAGATACAGACTATGTCCAGTCAGCTGTAGAGTTTAATTCCCTTTTAGTTATTCTTACCCTGGGCTAAAAATACCATTCAGAAAATAATGCAGGGTCTGTAGAATTGTCTATAAGATATCACTGTTCCATAGAAGTGCACCTTACACTGACACAACTTTCCATCCAATGGCTTAAGAAGGTATCTTCAACAGGCAGCTGTTTAGTAGCATTTTCAGTGCCTGTCCCTGCAGAATCGCCCTTTAGAGGGAGGCATTCACATAACTCTGCTTTGTGATCTAATATAGTAACATTAAGAACACCATTTGTGTTTAAGAATTTATTCACTAACTCCTACAAAAGTATCTTTCCATGTAATATGAAATGCTTCTGCTGGAAGACAGAAAGAGTAATGTAGATTTCCAGTCTAATAAACTGAAATAATTCTCTAAGGCTTTGAAAGTAAAAGTAGCATTACACACATAGAGAAGCAGTAAATGTGACCTTATCTTGACCATATATACATATTAGAAGAAAGAGCAAATCAGCTTCCGGTTGTTCTTACCTGTAACATTGCCAAAGGTGCTGTCTATGTCCATTGAACATATGCTTTCCATATTCTGACTGTCTGTCAGACTCACAGAGTCTAAGAATCTAAAGATAAAAGGCTAAATATTTTATAATCTAGAGAAATTTTTTATATATCATCATACACACACACACACACATATATACAGGATTACAGACACTTAAATGAAACTCATTTATTATCAATACACAGGTATAATGTTGAGACATAACGTTCCAGCAGAGACATAAAACTCAACTAAGCCAGAAATTTCAGGAGATGATATTAATGACACAGATGAGACACTTTCCAAATCACTTCTGGAACATTAAAAACACAAAATAGTGCCAAAAGAAATATGTACTACTGGAAATCAAATTCCTGATAATGGAATTTGAACTTTGGTTACTTAGCCTTTCCTAAGGAAGAAAAAAGAGTTTATAACCTTTGGAAAACGGGGTACATCACTCAGGAGGATTACAACAATGTTACACAGGTAGAAAATTAGAAGTGCCAATATCTGATTAGGGCTTAATATGGCTACTGCTGTATGAGACAACAAAGATAGCTTCTCCAAATATATCACTGACAAAAGGAAGGCTAAGGAGAATCTCCATCCTTTATTGGATGTAGGGGGAAAGAGTGACAAAGGATGAGGAAAAGGCCAATGCACTTCATGCCTTTTTTACCTGAGTTGGGAGACAGGGATGGGGAGCAGATTGGAGTCTCCATAATCTAAGAGGATATGGTCACTGACCAGCTACACCACTTCCACACACACAGCTTTAAGGGGCTCGCTAGGATCCACTCATGGATACTGAGGGAGTTGGCAGAAGTGCTCACAAAGCCATCTTCTGTCATTTATCAGAAGTCCTGGATAAGTGAGGAGGTTCCAGTAGACTGAAAGTTACTGCAGATGGTTATCTACAAGAAGGGTCAGAGGGGCGATGCAGGGAACTACAGGCCTGTCAGCCTGAGCTCAGTGCTGGAGGTCGTGGAGCAGATCACCCTGTGTGCCATCATGTAGCACAAGGATACCCAGGGGATCAGACACTGCCAGCATGGGTTTATGAGACATGCCCTGCTTGACCAAATTCATGTCCTTTTATGACAAATCGACCTGATAGTGGATGAGGAAACAGCTGTGGATGTAGTTTAACTGGACCTTAGGAAAGCCTTTGACACTGTTTCCCACAGCATTCTCCTGGCTAAACTGGCTGTCATGGCTGGGATGGGTGCACATTTTCTGGGTAAAAACCTGGCTGGATGGCTAGTCCCAGAGACTGGTGGTGAATGGAGTTCCCCCAGCTGGTGGCCACTCACAAACTGTTCCCCAGGGCTCAGTACTGGGACCAGTTCTGTTTAGTACCTCTACTAAACTGATGAGGACAAGGTCACTGAGGGCACAGCACCCTCAGCAAGTTTGCAGATGATCCCAAGCCAAGCAGGAGTGTTGTCTGTTGGAGTGTAGGAAGGCTCTGCAGAGGACTCTGACAGGCTGGACTGATGGGCAAGGCCAATTTTATGAGGTTTAACAAGGTGAAGTGCACTTGGGTCACAACGACCCCATGCAATGCTACAGGCTGGGAAGTGGCTGAGAAGTGGCTCAGCAGAAAAGGATCTTGTGAAGGGGCTGGAGCACAAGTCCTGTGAGGAGCAGCCAAGGGAGTTGGGATGGCTTAGCTTGGAGGAAAAGAAGGTCAGGGGGCATCTTATCACTTAGCTTGACAATGTGACAGGAGGTTGTACTGAGGTGGGGTCAGTCTCTCCTCCCAGGCAGTAAGTGACAGAAGGAGAAGAAATGGCTTCAAGTTGTGCCTGGGGAGGTTTATGTTAGATATTAAGAAAATTTTCTTCATGGACAGGGTTGTCAAACATTGGAAAAAGCAGCTCAGGCAAGTGGTGGAGTCATAACTGGATGTATTTTAAAGTTATGTAGATGTGGCACTTAGAGACAGGGTTTAGTGGGGAACTTGGACAAGGCTTACATTTGAACTTGATGATCCTAAAGGTCTTTTTCAATCTAAATGATTCTGACTTCTTACAAGACAGTTTAGTAAAGAATGCAAATTATCTGCTTCATTTTGAGCATCTTTAAATCTCACCACTTTCAAGCAGCACATACGCATGCTTAAAATGTGCATTAAAATTAAGCTAATTAAAATAGAAATCTTGATCTCTACTGTTTTAAATTTGAAAAAATGCCTTTATTTATTTATCCCTGCAAATACTCTTCATCTTAGTGGTGCTAAAGACATTCTGTTCTGAGTTTCTGATTCTTAGATACATTTATAACTCTAGCCTAGAGTTTTCAAGAATGATCTAGAGAAAACCAAATATCCACACACAGTACTTACGCTTTTAGTTCCTTAACATCTGGGTTACTTTCTGGCAAAACTCCTATTCCTCGACCATAACAGGTGCCACCATGAAGATGAAATTCTATATGTGAGACAACTTCATTGTCAGCACTTGCTTGTTTTGTATGAATACTGTAAATTCTCAGAAAACTTCCAATCTGAAAGGAAGGAAAAAACCCCACTTTGATAACACAGTTAGTTATTTACATGGAAAATTCTAGTGCTCATGAAGCTTCTTCCCTGTTTTAAGTGAATCACAGAACAGCTGAAGCTGGCAGGGACCTCTGGTGATTGCCTGGTTCAACCACTGTGAGCAGAGTCAACTAGAGCAGACTTCTCAGGGTTGTTTCCAGCTGGGTTTTAAGTATTTTCAGGTATGAAAACTGCAAAACCTTTCTGTGCGATCTGTTAGTTTTGCTTTATAAGAAAACATTACTACAAAGGGTGATTCAGAACTAGAATAAACCTTCTTAGTAAATCTAATTCTCAAACAAACTTCAGAATATAGATCGAACTAGTCAATACATTCCTTTCCTGAGGGCAGTTTGCCTTCTATATTCCCAACACAGCCCCACAGAGACTGACATCCTGTGATTTGTCCTGGGAATGATCACATTTAGCAATTGACCTCCTGCTCATCATCATGTGCATGGCTAAGTTTACATGTACATACAAACATATCTGCTTACTCAGATTTCTCCATCATATCTTACTCTTACGTTACAGACAACATTTTTTTAGCACCAGGACAAAAAACAGTATGTATTAGAAACTCAAAGATACTGGCATTTTTCCTATCTCTGTTAGATCTCCTCAGGTACATGGAGAATATGCTTTGAATAATTTTGTGTTTTCTGAAACAGTTTTGTCAAGTTACACAAATGGATTTTGGATAACTTATACAAGCACCTATTAAAAAAGAAGTTATGGAGCAGTGAAAACTGAACACATCTATAATTTTGCTTTTATTTCAAAATACCATTCCCACTATCCCCCAAAGCAAACCCATACACCCAACTAAACAACCAAAACCAAGCCAAATGTTCCAAAGTAAAGGTAAATGGAGATTACACAATTACACAGTTACCAAATACTTTTTAAAAATACATAATCTAAGATCCAAATAATAGCTGGCAAGCTACACACACTCGACAACCCTGTTTTAAATTAATTCTAAACATTTTTAAAACATCCCAATAGAAATGACAAATTATTTTAAATTTACCTTAATTAAAATTAATATTACAGGAAGGAGTTTATTAAGTTGTATTTCAGCTTCAGATCCAACTTGAACCAGTGGAAACTGAAGAAGTATTCCTATTTGATTGGACTGGTCATGTCACAGTACAACACTTCTGAATACACATATATATGTATAAAAGCAGATGGAGCAGCAACCTGCGTCTAGAATCCTTTTCTGTATCAAGGAACAAACTATGACTACATAATGTTGGTATCAAACTGCTCTTTTGAACAATAATCACACATGAAAAAGACAGCTTATTTTCCAATTGAGGCAGCAGGGACATAAAAAGTGCACTTCAGCCCACACCTATTTTGCTTCTGGCATGGAGCTCTTACCAGACTTTTAATTGATCTGCATTGTTAGTAGGCTGCTCATTTTGTTCATTCAAAGCACCACCAGGACAGCTTGTGCATTTAGATGGCATTTAAGAGCCTTATCCAAAGACTTTTTTTTTCCCCTTTCCAGATGCTGATTTCACTTAATTATGAATATCCAAAAGAGCAAAGGACACTCATAAGACTAATCTAATAACTATGACAAAAGCTTTTGGATAAAGCTTTTTGAAAGTTCTTATCTAAGTTCTGCTTATGGAATGACCATATGTAAATAAAACTGTCAAACTACTGCCCTACTGCCAAGAGTATTTCGCATATAAGCAGTAAAAAGTTAATTCTACTTGACATATTTGTTTTTAAAGAAAAAATAGTATATAAAAAATAAGTATTTTCTCTATGTATAAACACAAAAAATTAAGTATGGGAGAGGAGTCAGAAGCCAAGAATGTAAAATGCTGTGTCTGCCTTCTAAATTTGTGTGATGAAATTCACACAAAAGTCAACTAAACTACGTATTTAGTTGACTTTTGTCATTTTAGTGCAACATTCACTTTGCAAGATTAATCATCACTATAAAATAATCTTCTAAACATTTATTAGATCCTTTTCTGAAAATGTTATTATTTGATGTATTTTAATATCACTTTGAACTGCAAAAAAGAGATGCATAATAATCACCATTGCCAAATACTGAAAAGGTGTGTAAGGGTCTGCATGTCAGCCTCAGAGACGCCAGGGTGGACAGAATGCTGTTTCCCTGGATTCCTTTGGGAGGCAGCCTTGCTTACTGTTAACAGCAGAGAGCAAACGGGGATGCTATGGATAAAAATGTTACTGTATTTCTGTTGTTTACAGAATGCTTGCAGACTGCGTTCCTTATATATCCGACTCAGAAGAAATTGTGATCTACATTAAAGTAAACACCATGATTACAGAGCCATCACTAAAATCCAGTACAAACCCAGCTCCTTACTTGACTTTACAGCAGTTCTGTTTGACTTACCTCGTTTAGAGGAAGTTCATTTAAAAGTGAAATTAAAGTGAATAAAAACATTTCTTGCAGTAATATAAAACAAGCTAATACCCAATTTTCAGTCTAATTCAAATATGATTGTTTAAAGAATATATATGATGGCTAGTGAGAATTGAAATGCTGAAGTCAGATGCAGCAACTAGTTAACTAGAACAACTTTTTAGCATAGGAAATTCTCATGATTATTTCAAAAATACAGGATTTCAAAAAATACAGGATTGTTCACAATCACACTGGAATTCAGTGAATTCACAACAGCATGTGCCATTGCAGGTAAACATTCATATTTGTCCAAAAAGGCACACAAGAAGCTGTCTTTATCTACAGGAATCATCTGACAAATTCACCCGTAGTATGCATTTTTTTGCCTATATTTATGTTTGATTATACTCAGTGAGATTTCTTTGTCATCATTTTTATTGCACCAACAGTCCAATTTTACTCAGTAAATAGTGCACAGTTTTCTGCAAGTGAGACAAAGTATATAGATGGCATTTGGGCACCATCTTGGGCAGTAAAAAATAACAACTTAAATCCATTTAAGAATTTGAAGGACTCAAGAGTGGTGTATTTTGAGCATTTTTTCCCTTTTTCAATAAGTAAAAAGGCAGAAGTGGAGAGAATACAACTCACATGTCAAAGGAATGTTAGCAAGGTCTGAAAAACATGAAGCTAGACATTGCAGCCATGTAGTAACTCACCTGAGTTGAAAATGTGTCCCTGGCACTAGGAAAGAAAACTTGAGATTACACACTATCATGAAAGATATTACATGATAGGGTGGGAGAAACAGCTGAAAATATAAAAATTCTACATCTGAAGATATGAAAC
Source organism: Thryothorus ludovicianus (assembly GCA_013397245.1). Lineage (NCBI taxonomy): Eukaryota > Metazoa > Chordata > Aves > Passeriformes > Certhiidae > Thryothorus > Thryothorus ludovicianus. The sequence continues at coordinate 376,148 of VZTB01005683.1, read as the reverse complement.
ACAAAGCAAATACTGTGAAACTACAAACTGGGACTCATATGTATGCTCAAAGTTAATGACGTTAATTGCATTATCATAAAATGCATGGCAACAGAGAATTGAAGGTATCAAGCCAGAAGAGGAATGCACTGGATCACATATTCAGTGAAAGACTAAAATTAGGAAATCTCTCACCAGCTGTGGGCAGCTGGACCCCTGATGTGCTGACCACTGACACTCACTCACCCCGACGCTTACCACCTAAGCAAAATACTCCAGGTGGAGAAACTCATCTCACAGACCTATTCCCAAACTGCATGGAAAAGTCAGTGAAATTCTGGAAAATTGGCATAAGACTAAAGAATGTGGAACTCAATTCCAGTTTTAGGCTGGGGCTCCTACAATAATGAGAAAGCCTCATCTACTCCAGGTACACTGATTGTCAGAGGAAGAGGGAAATTCAAGCAAAAGCAGTAAACACCATTTTCTTTGCTTAGTTGTAGGTGTTGCCATGCCCCAGGTAATAATCTGCTTCACTGATGAGATTTCTGAGTTCTTTCTGTGTTCTGTAAAGGCACCAAATGATGAAAAGCCCAGCAGGAAAGGAAGGCCAGTAAATAAAGGGGGAAAAAAATCTACTTACAGCATAGGCTGCAAGGTATCTTCAACTAAAGTTCTCTCCATTGAAAATTTTAAGTATTATCTGTCTTAGAAAATGAGATAAAGTGCTCATATCTTCAGTGTTCTCTGGACAGACGATCTAAACAAGCTTTTAACAAACTCCTGCAGCAATATCCCTGCTCTAGGATTTGCCTAAAATAACCTATAATACATTACCCACTTCCTCTAGCATGTAGTACTTTTTCAGAGTTTCCTTGTCTGATCATGTGCCTATAGATACAATTTTAAAATAAGAACATGTATTTCAGGGTTCTTTTTAAATCTGCCCTTCTTGTTATCAAGGTTGTGTAAAACAGATTGCTCCTACATAAATTGCAAATTGTACATTGCAAATGGCACACAACAGGCAAGAGTGTAACCCAACAATTCCATAACAGTTTACATTAAAAAAAGCCACTCTAAGGCAGTGTTAAGTGTAGAAGAGAAGACTGAAAGATAGTGCCCTTTTTATTGTTCCTGTAACCACAAACTGGCAAAATATCTAATCACATCTAATATCCCACACTTGGGAAGGTGCATGTGGATACACTAAACACTTGCCAGTTCTATACTGCTACAGAAATGAATTTTTTAAAAAGCTTTGCATAACAAGACCCTGAACTCAATAAAATATCATATATATTTCGATCCTACTTTTTGATGATATGACATGATTTCCACTATTTAAAAAGCCTTTAATAAAATCCTCCATTTTAGGGAGAGTTCCCCCCAGATTTTGTAATATACATATATATATATATACAAATATTTTGTGAAATACAATTAATTCTACATCCTCAATAACTCTACATGCTCAATAACTCATGCTCTACATACACCAATAGCTATTTCTGAAATTTAATTGTCAGCATATAGGCCCTTTTTCTTTGATAACATCACCAAGACAAGCAACTAGAAAGTGGTGTACAAAAATTATCTGATTTGAAACTCTACAGCTTGCATGACTGAAACTACTGCAACTTTGGACATAGCCAGAAGGAGAAAAACACCCACAAAGTGTTCAAGGGGAGGTTTCTTAACAATTTCCTTTGAAATTATTAGAGCTTCTACTACGCAGTACAGTATCCAGCAAAAAGGTAAAAATGCTTCAGAAATGTGAAAGAGAAGTGGATAGGAAGTAAAAAATTGAGAGAGAGGATGAGGACATCCCACATATCACATACTCAATATGTGATTCAATTACTGAATATAAATGGGGGAGAATAATAAAGGGAGTATTATCAGCTACTCAAGAAAATATATTTTATTAATATTAAAATGCTTTTTTCCTTCCTGTTCAAAACATATCATTTCACTAGAACAACAGTTTTTTACATCAATTAGCAAGAGAAAATACCTGGAGGAGAACTTGTAAGTAGTGAAATACTTCTGTCAGTTTTGTTATGAATTCTTACACTTATTTTGCTATCTGTAATTTACTTATGAATGGGTGTTAATTTATCAAAATGATTTCATGTCTGCTGATAGACCCAACATAAAAAAGGTTATCACTAACCTTTATTTTCTGGTAAATGTTTTCTTAAAAATGATCTTGAGTATAGAGGGCAAGGCATTAAATGAAAAATGCATTCTTTGCCAAGTTCCTGTATTCAGAAGCAAGATGGCAGTATTGCTGAAGATCTAATATTTAATTATGTTGTTGTTTTCTCTATCTAAGCATAATCAACATTACTGACCTACTAAATGAAGATTGCACTGCAAACTGCAGAAGCTTATAGAACACTCTTCTATTGACTTTAGAATTAAGGGTCTTTAACAGGACTACACTGCATTGTATAATTTTAAAATAATTCTAAAGCACAGAATACACATTTTCTGAGTGCATTATTTTCATTGTATTATCTATTATATTACAGTGTCTGGAAAGTGCTTAATTGGACAAATTTTTTCATGGCAATTTTTAGGTAATGAGCCTACTTAACACATGTTGAAAAAGTTTTGTATTCAAATAAAAGGATGAGAAATACAGCAAAAGATAAAGAGGCACATGAAAGTAATTACAGCAGAACTGAATTGATGCATTCTCTGAAGTGATTTCTAAAACAGGCCACAAACAGGGAGTGAAATACCAAACTGTGCATTACCTGAAGTGATTCAGCCAGTTGAACATGATTATCATAGACTAGAATGTCCACTGCTAGATTTCTCAGCTGATGAAGAAGAACTTTTTCTCCTTCCAGCTCTTTTGATTCCACAGGCACCTTCCATGTGGGGTAGGGACATTTAGTGCCATCCCAAACCTGCAATGCAAATGAACTATTTCAATGAGCTCAGAGTACTTTAGTTTCAGATTTAAATAACTTTCTTCTTATTATTTTGTTCAATTAAAAATTATTAACAATAAGATTTTTGCTGTAGTCTCAGTCTAAAAGTCCTTAAAATACTTGAATTAGACCTTACGGGATTTTTTCAGTTATTACTCCTTATGGAGCATAAAATAACCTCTACAGAAAACATATTCAAGTGGTAAGACCCGGAATTTGTTAATATTTAAATAAAAAAAGAAAAAGAACAGCTCTAGCAAAACCTCAGCTGTTTATCTAGCACAGAATGACAAATCTAACCCTTAAATGAATGGTCAACATGGGGATTGAATCCCCAACCGTGGTGCTTTCAGCACCATGCTCTGAGCAGCTGAGGCAATCTTTGGGTCAGCCTTTACAACTACCAGAATTCATCACATGCAGAATTGTCTGTATTTAATATTTTAATCCTGCTAAAGGGGTTTTTTAACCACTCCAGGTACAGTATGTGAAGACTGAGTACACAGCATATATTGACTTAATTACTGATGATCTCCTGTATCAGTGTACACTGCTAGTTATCCAGAACATTATTAGAAAAACATCAGTACTTAACCTATATTTATTAACAAGGTTTCTAAAACTTTTTTGCCTAAAGCTAAATCCTTAATACATTCCCAAGTACTGAAATATCAATAGGTATTTTTCAGCTATCCAAGTGTTTTGAAAAAGTAAGTTTACTGACAGGCTTAACACCTTGAACCCAAACTCTTACTTCTTAAACCAAACATTATTCTGTAAACTATAGTTTCCTGAGTTTCTGAAGATATACTTCTCTCAGAGACTCTAAACTAATGGTTTCATATACTGGCATAGTAAAACAAAAATCTAGAAGCATTTTGTCTATACTTCTGAAATGCTGCTGTTCACAGTATTTCATACATATAGGTTCAACAGAAGAACCTATTTTCCAATTTTCAGACAGTTCGTGATACCAAGGTGCTTTGTCCCACGAGTTAGGCACTGTATAGGGCAAGAAAAAAAGACATTAATGCCTTATTTTTAAAGGATTTCTACCCCTTATACTTAACTGCTTTGGAGCAACAGACCCACAGGAAAAGATATAAGAATCAGCAAAGCCATGTATAAATGCACTAAGAATAACTCACGGAATATGCATCCAAAATCAAGAGATAAAAGGGAAAACTGTTCACAGCAAAAATGACCCATGACATCAGATTATGTTGCCAAATAAGTGTATATTCTGAAGGACTCAGATAATGAGGTGGTAATATGCTGCCACAGATTAAAAAAAAGCCTGTTATCTTCTGATCCTGCACCATGAAATATTTAAAACCACCTTTGAAAGAGAGGTTGTCTATTGCTTGAATTATCACATCTTTTCCAGAACTCAGCTTGAAAACAGGTTTAGTGCATATATATTACAAATTTAGTTATTCTGACAAAATAAAGAATCTTAAATTTGTCAAGTTTTCCATTATTTTTCAACTGACTTTACTTGGGACACTTTGGTAATTCTACTCTGGAGAGATCTGACAAATGGATTAAAATAACCTGCATGCTCCCTATTCAGAAAAAAGGATGGTGACTTAGTTTTGAAATGTACTTCACCAGAGTAACTAACAGGATTGGCATCAGGGCACCTTTTAGAGGAATTTATAAGCTAGTGAAGTTTCTTTAAAAAGAAAAAAAGCCCTTTCAAAAGTAGTTGGGTTTGGGATTTATCTTACACAAATATGAAAACAGATAAAGCTCTCTACCTCAGTAGTTTGGCAGCTTTACTTTACACAAAACATGAAAACATCCTTGTTTCAAACTGTCCTGGTTTCAGAAATGAATACTGGAATAAAACTCAAAATTTGTTAAATTAATCTTGAATAACAAACATCAAATTGTTCTATTACTAGTCATGAACAAATAGGAGCTAAAGAAAAGTTAGTGATAACATTTGATCACCATGGTTGGAAAACATTGAAAAGGAAGAGACAAAGCACCTGTTTCTATCTTCAGCAGAATATGCTCAATGTATGACTTACCTTAATGTACACAATTTAACTGACAGACAGAAATGAAGAAAAGAATAATAATAAAACTCTTATGAAAGGCATAAATGAAAGAATAATTTCTAGTGTGTATTCTTTAGTCTCCATTAATCTGAGTAAGAAAATTCTCAGAAAATGGTAAACACTAACAGGTCAGTGATACCATCTTTATGCTATGCCCAACTCTGCCACTGTGCAAAATTTATCGAGTGCAATTTAAAAGTTATGCAACAGGTGATGCACAAAATTGCTGAAATTCATTTCAGTTTTCTATGATGTCTCCACTAGTTACATGAGATCAGTGCTTAAAATAATAATGATTTTTCATAGTATAATCAACCATTAATTTAACTGATATACTTGGAATCAAATAAATGCAAATAATTATTATAAAATGCATAACCAAAATAATACAATGAAATAATATTTAATGATCACTCATTTTGAGCTGATATGGAATTGATTGTTTTCTTGGTTTTTTTATTATTTAGCAAATGAAGAAAAGAATCAAAGATCTGTTTAAAAGTTTTTAGAAAGGTTTCTTTTCTATCACAACCAGTATTTGATATCAGAAATGAATTTTGCCATTGTTGAAAAAAGGAGGAAATTAGNTCTACCATTATTTGCCTCCAAACTTTTACCTTTATAAGTCTATCCTAGGATTTTCCCAAGTCACCACCTTTACTATACAAAAGTGACAAAATTAAGTTCAGGTCTTGGAGCACAAAAAGGTGTGTAAAGAAATAATAATTTAAGAAAGCACTTGTCTCTGTCCTTGCAAAAGATCCTTCAATGCTGAAGATACACTTTTTAATGAACAACTTAATTATGATAACACAATCCATTCATTCTTTTTTAGGCAGTGCTACTTGTTGCACTAATCATATCCAGCAAATCTAGAAAAACAAACAATAAATACTGCTAACTAGAAAAGAAAGATAAAGTTTAACAATATTTTTCAAGGCTAAGAAATCTTGTGATATATATCTACAAATCTTTGGGAAATTACGATCTATATAATGCCACTTTAATAAAGCTCTCTAGACAATCAGGTGATCAACTTCAAAGACAACTGGGCTTTCTATTTTGTTTTCATAGAAAATAAAATAGTCAAGGATCACAGATCTGCTTACACTAAAAATATTTATCTACATAACATTATTTAAATTAGTATGTTTGTTTTATTGAAAAATGTATCACAATGTCTTAATATGCCTACTAAATTATTTTTAAAAAGGAAGTCTACCTTTAGAAGAAAAGAAGATCCATCCACTTTTGCTTTTCCCACCAGCTGGCAAGTGAGATCAAAGAACAGCATTGGCCGAACATCAGACAGTTTTGCTGCAGGTCCAGAGGTGGAAATATTACTGGCTGCCCAAATACGTAATTCTTCTACTGTTTTGTGTTCTTCATCCATGAAAGTGTACACTCTGCTAGAAGTTCGAGGAACTACTGGAGCTCCTACAGTTCCATCAAATGTTAAGGATGCAAATCCCCCACTGGTAATTCCCTGCATCTGTCCATTGTATTCCCTGATCTGTAATAAAATATGAATGAGAAGAAAAGTTTGCACTGTATGGAAAAACAAATATATTTCTGCTTTATCATCTGCATGGAAAATAGACCATAGATCATTTCTGTTCCTGGTTCCTGATTCCATGAGGAGAACAGAGTCAAAATAAAAACAAAACAAAAAGGTAAAATAAATACTAATAAGAAAACAAAATGTATAAGCAAAAATATAATCTTACACAAGAAATTTTTGAAGAGGAAGACTAATAACTACCTGTAACACTTATACCTACAACATCTTTGCAGAGTATTTTATTTGCACACATCAAAATATTTGTGTGGGGAACCTATCAGGATTGCTCTTATAAATGGGGAAACTAAGGCCCAGGAGAAATTAATTTTTTAGGGGTTACACAGCAGAGTAATGGCAAAGTTAGTATGGATTCCTGCTTTTGGCCCCTCACAACAGCCTTGTTTCCCAATATTATGGAATTGAAAAAAATATATCAGTTCAAGGTTTCTTTTTTTCCATAAAGCAAACAGTGATGAGCTTTCATTCCCTGAATTATGACTAGAGCTATCACAATTACTCAATGTCTATAGCCCAGCTTGTGGCAGGTCTCCCAAATCCTGCTGATTTAGCTGTGTATCTGCTGCCTTATAAAACATAGCATTTAAAGTCTGAAGCATTCCTTCAACATCTAGTCTAGTCTTACTGCTCCCTGCAATTATAGATTTATCTCTATCAAAGCACTGCAGGACTCATTATCCAGAAATCTGAAACAGTCTGTTTTGATCCATCCCTTCTTAATTAACATTGGTTACCAAGTAAGTGACAGCGTGCATGAACATGGCATTTGTGAGATAGCCTAGTATGGGATTCCCTGGGCTCAACTTTCAAATGATTGAAAATCACACTGATTTGGAAGTGCAGAACATGCAATATGTGTCAGAAGTTCTAAACAGCAAAATATTGCCAATGACTTAGGCCTATATTTTATAAACATGGTGAAATTTAAAAAGCACCCAAATCAGGTTTTCACTGACTTTGGAAATTCATAAACAAAGCAGTTCAATCTTGTGACAGGAACTCCTTTAAGTCCTGCTACTCTGACATAATGCATAACTGCATTAAGGATCATCTCTAAGATAAACTTTGATTTACTTAAGCATTCCTCAGACCTGACCAATGAAGCAAATCAATTCAGGATGCAGTTTTATTTCCGTGAAACACTGAGAAGCTTCAATCTGTTAACCTTTACATTTAAATACTGAAAATAAAAGTCAAAGGACAAATAAAGAAAATGAATGGTTTCATAATCAATCTTCCCCCCATTATCTACTATATAAACACACAGATTTACTTTAGTTGCTATCACTGGCATTATGTTCTATAGCTTCTCTAAGCAGGTAACATCCAGAGGGGATGAAAATTCTCATCACTTTTACCTATGCATCCTGTATCAAAATATTATTTTACAATACAAGAGTATTTTACAATACAAGAGTATTTTTTGTATCTTGTCTGACATGTCAAATGTTTCTTGAAGAGTTTTCATTTCTAATTTACCTATTCACTTATTTCTTCACTAGTTCTTTTAAATCATCATAAAAATATCTTGATTTCTTTCATAATAAAAATTCTGCCCTAGTCTTTTGCGAAGGCTCTAAGCCTTTCACAAAACTAGAAAGAAACTACTTTATCTCCATGGGTTTCCACCAATATTTCACCATAAGTTATTTTTCTCTTTTCCCAANGGTGGGAGGAGAAGCCACTGAGTCCTCTCAAATGTAAACAGAATTCAACAATGTTATTTAGTGAACAACAGAAGAAAAAGGAGAAGAAAATGCAGAATGGAGTACAGAACAAAGTATTTCACAGCTGGAAAATTATTTATGTTGGACTCACAGAACAGATGATAGTCAACAGAAATTCTCTGGGCTTGTCCTTTAAAAATCAATCATTGCTCAAGTCATGAGGGATCACTGGAGTGTAAAATGTACAAAATCTATGGACAAATGTTTCATTAAGGCACTCTTAAGTAGATCTCAGATCAAGTTGATCTGTAAACATGCATTTTCCAAAGAATTTTGCAATTGAAATAAACTTTTATATAAAAGGGTAAATCTGGGACTTTTCTGTATGACAATTTCCCCTCCAGTAGATTTTGTGTCATTTCTAGAGGACGTGA
>VZTB01005683.1:337449-361337 GCA_013397245.1 Thryothorus ludovicianus | reverse complement strand
TGTATCAATAGGTTTCCTCAGTATGTGATAATAATAAATAGTAGAAGTTGGATAATACTATGTTTGCATAAAAGAGGGTGCATAGATAAATTTCCTGACAGTGGTCTTGTTTATTTTCTTAAGGTTTACTTTGAAATCCAATAATGACCTACCACAGCCATACAATTTTTCAATTCTTTTATTTTGACCAGTTCCTTTCTACTTTCTCCTTTTTCACATATATAAAATATGTACTCTGTTTCCAGAAGCAATAAGCATGTTTTTATCTCCACTTAATTTCTGAAATGAATGTATCTGTATGACATTTGCCCTGATGGATTCTGAGAAATTATTACAATTTAGCCTAAGACTTTCCCATCTAAAGTCAAATTCCTAAACTTCCAAGACTGATAACACATCTCAAGTACTGATCAACAACACAAGCTTCAAAATATAGATACAACTTAATTCCACTTTTATTATATATACCGATGACCTTAGGAAAACCTTATACTAGTCTAGAATAGGTTAGCTAATTTCTCTCTCAATTGTAAATACTTCTAATACAGAGGAATAACTTAAGACTGCTTCTGAATCTTAACAAAGTCTTTCTTAGCAATCTCAACAGTATGAAACAAATACTGGATAAATCTTACAATTTTTTACGTTTATTGTCATGGGGTTTTCTTGCTCTCCTGCTACAGCATATCAAAATGTACATGCTTAGTACTACGGATATTTATCCCTTTTATCATCCTTTTGGACAATCCTGTATTTCCTAGATCTCTCAAGTTTCCTAGAATACTCTGAAGAGCCTTCAGATATGCAAACTGGGTTTTTTTGTTGTTTTTTTTTTCCACTGGCCTCTTTCATTACATTTATTAATTTCTGCTATAATTATTTTACACAAAAAGTAAATACAAAATTATGTATGGCTATGTTGCAAATTAATGATAAAATCACATCTTTGGTTCTATTATGCACCTTTAAGTATAGTCCATCATTACAAGACTTCCATTCAGTCCCTGCAGGGTTGTTCCTCTTCCCTATACAGTTGCAGGAGGCATAAGACAAACATCCAGCAGAAGCAGTACCAAAGCTATAAAGAGTTTCCTGCATGCCCTTTGATACAGATAAATAGGGAGCAATACAGGATAACAATGAAGCAGCACAGGAGCACACTGCACACCAACAAGACCACAGGGATTCCCTTTCCTGGAGTGATTCTCCAGATGACCAAACTGCTCCACAACAGAAGACCTAAAGAAACTCCTCAATTCTATCAGTCTGAAGAGGAGTAAATTGTGCTGATTTATGTCAGTTAAACTCTATACATCTAGAAGTACAACATGATTTTTTGACAAGTATTTTAATAAATACTGTTGTTGCTGAAAAAATGTCATAGTTTACTTTCAGTTTTGATTCATACCATAACCATAGTTATTTTAACAATCAGCTGCTTTATCCAATGTCTCCAAGAGTTAATTTTTGTATGTGCAGAACTACATTATTCCCACAGTCCTCTCACTGCAGAAAAGCAAGCACATAAACTCCCCACATCCTAGTACATACCTTTATTCTATGAAATCGTACAATATCTCCAACTTTGTAAATTTTTGGTAGAGCATCTAGATTTCCATTAAAAAGACTGCATGTTAACTTCACATTTGATGGGTCCACAAGTGTTACAACTGAGCAATAATCTGGAAAATATAAAAGTGTTTGGATGAGTAACAGGAATTATGGAATTATTAATACACAGGTACTAAATTTGGGAGGAACACCTCTATGGCAAATTTTTTTCTGCTGTTATCTGTATAACTTTTTCAAAGGTAATTTTTTTACAGTTATTATTATTTTTAATAATAATTGAAGTGTGGCCCATCTTGCTGATAATTAGCCCAAAAAACTGAAAATGAAATGTGTGATTAAGCGCAGCTGTGTGTGCAAGAACACACAAACCTTTTTCTTCTGTCTGCAACAGGCATGCTATTCTTTCATGTTTCAATTACTTCTACAAAATGAGGAGCATATGTACAATTTAAAAAAATCATTTTCTAAGATTTATTTCGCACAGCTTTCTGAAAAGGTAATGAGTTCTACAAGTTCTACAAACAAATTAAAGCATAAATTACACATCCTTCAATTCAACAAAATATCCAAGATAGCACAAGAATAGAGTCACAAAATGGTAGCTAGAAAGTGGTAAAAGTATGAAATATGCATTTCTGAAGTTAAACTTCATAGAATTTCACTTCTAATAATGATCTAAAAAGTAAAATCAAAACAAGATACGAAGATGACAATGCAGACCAGCTCAGAATAAAGCAGTATTTGTGAATTACATAAATGAAACCCGTATCTTCCATTTCAGCTTACAGAACATGTGTGCTCTGATACCTTTAAATGTAAAACAGAGTAAAAATATATTTGCTCTTTTGCAACACGGTAGCTGGTAACCTACTGAGAAACCAAGCAGCAGCAGAAAGAAAGGCCACATCCCCACCCTGATCTCCTGTACCTCCAACTGTCCCTTCAAGAGACACCTGTAAGCACAGCCACAGGAACAGAGACTAGGAAGGAGGAAGGAGGGGTGCCTGGAGTGAAGCTGAAACTGGGAAAGGTGGAGCAAAGGTGCTCTCCATAAGCATTTAAGTATTTCTTTGCTTCTCAAAATCTAAGTTATTACATGTTTATGGTAACTGGTAGGGAATTAAATTCCCCAAATCAAATCTGTTTTGCCCAGACAGACACCTTCTCATCTCTTAAAAACCCAAACAAGAAAAGAAAAAAAAAAATCTAAATGATCAAAAATCCAACTTCCCTTAGCTGCAATTCTATGAGGCAGTTGGTGATAATGACTCTACGCTAGTTTATATAGCTAGGAACTGAACTAAAGTGTCATAGTTCTAAAACAAAGTCAATAAAATCCACATCGTGCACACTATAAAGATGCAGAAGCAAAAGTCACTGGCAGACAGCTTTGAAAGAGAATGCTATCAGTCTAGTAAAACTGACAGATCTGCCTTATATAAAAAAGCTACAGAAAGGCAGTCATAAAAAGATGATTGCTATATGTAAACTCTCTAAATAGATTCCCTAAACATGTAGACAAGTATATAATACTGGATCAAAATACATACTTCAAAAGTAATATTCTTCTGTTTATAGCACATATTGCCCTAAATTTTGCTATCATTTAAACTTAAACGTTTAAACTCCCGAATGATTTGAGTGAATGGTGAAAGAAATCCACTGAAGGCTTACCAAGAAATAAAACTTTTCCTATAGATACAAAAACTTCTATATTTCTAGAAAACTAGTATTCCTCTTCTGTCCCAGGGTTTTTACACAGACTCAACAACGATAAATTATCATCTTTTGCATTCAGAAGTTGCCGAGATCACTCTTTTCCGCACTCCCACAAAAGGCACAAGGTGCACATAGAGTCTATTTTGACATTCTATGCTAGTAATGTCAAGAAAAAACTCCAGTCGCTGGGAGACAAAACTGCAAGTATTTACTACTGCAATCCAAACACTGATGTATTTCTTTGGGCATGAATTGCAGTGGTTAGCTTAAAAGATCTGTTGCAAATATGAGCAAAATGAGCAATTAAGAAGAAAACCCCATATGGTTGGTTCATAGATTTACAATCCTTTGGGGATGCAGAATAACACGCTACAGTGCACTGATATAATCCAACAACAGAATCAAAGGGAAAAAGTAAAAACGTTACACATTAAAATTGTGGTTACTCTTTGATGCTGTGAATTTACAATCTAGTCAGCTTCATACATGTGCAGCTGCCTATTTAATGGTAGAAGTTAACACACTGCCTCAATTTTCTGTGTAATTAGCATAATCATGTAAGACTGATAATCATCCTAGTCAAAGCAGTATAAAATAGTACACTTGCTTTATATAGCCAGGGAACACTTTCTACATAACAGAGGCTCTCTGTTTCTGTGACTTTAGTCTTTCGATCCTTACTGTCACCTCAAAACATCACTTCTATAAACTTAATTACAATAGGGGTCTTTTGAGAACAAAGCATAAAGGCGGCTTTTTTAAAATTAAATCCTCATTCAGCAAAGTCTTTTTGAAGGTTACAAATAAAAAGCCACCTGTCTTTTCTTTTCCAGCTGAAATGTGAAAATTGTTTCCTGTTTTCCACAGCAGCATTATAGATCAGTGAATGAATTAACTTTTCTGAAAAAAACAGTGAGTCAAACTCTAAACAGAACTGTTGAATTTAAATAACATTCCAGAGTTAAACAAAACAATATAATGTCATTGGTCACATTTTTTATTTTTTTCAATATACTTTCCAACAAAGCAAAATCCTTTCATTACCAAGCTAATAAATTTAAAAAAAAAAGAATAATGGAAGTTTACACATTGGAGTCAATTTTCCCTTAAAATTCATTCCACTGATTAAAATAATACACTGAACTCCTTTAAAAGAAAATTTTTATCACTGGTAGATTTTTACCTCTAATAGCCTGTCTTAAAAATATGACACAATGGCTGCACAGTTCAGCAAATTTATATGCTACAGAAGAAAGTTTTTTACTTTCATACTAGATTGTCTCAGTAAAAGCACTGAATTTCGGCTGGTGCTACCCACCAAATCAAACTGCACCTTATTTTTTTTCAATATATTTAATTACTGTGAAGAGATATTCTCATTTAGGCTTAACACCATGTGAGGAACCAGTTGCCATGGACAGCTACCTGTAAGGATGCTTGTAACATCCCAGAATTAGTGTTACGGAAACAAGGAAACATAACTCATGTTTAATTTAAATCAAAGTACAGAGTGATGGTCTGCATGCACCTTACATGCTTTTTCTATTCTTTCAGATTAGTCCTTCAAGTTCTTTAAAAGGACAATTGTTATAACTTGCTAATAAGTTGTTTATTTCATTTCATAAAACAATCCATAACTATTTGGTAATCAGTAGAAGGTTACACTGCCTGCATGGAGAATGCTGATTGTTAAATAGTCTGAAATAGCAATCTCTTGCAGCCCTGTAACAGTTACTGAAAATCTAAAGTTGCCTCCACTATCACGACAGTCTAGGTTCATTCTTCAGGTTACAACTCTCCTTTCATAATGCCAATTTCCACTCTTATACGGAAACCTCTGTTATGCCAGTTACTAGGATGAGCAGAAAGCCAGCATTTCTCCACAGTGTGTACAGATAAAAAAAAACCACAAAAACCCCACAGCTTCACATACAAACTCATTTTTCAGTCATTATAAGAAAACCAGAATTGCTAAAAAAGCTTTCCAGATTAGAAGTTATTGATATTGTAGGACGAACAAGTTGTTTAGTATTTACTGATTAAACATTTATTGTAGTTTTAATGAGGACTTCAGCAGTTCCTGACAAATATCCTTGTATAAATTGTTAAGGTGGAAAGCATCAATCTAATTACACATCCCCTTTTGGGCAATCACAAATTTATTCTTCAATAACATTTAGTGGAAAACCCACTACCCTGAACCAATAACCTCCCGCTTCCAAGAGATAAAAAGGTTTTGGGCAATGTTGTTAGCAGTCAGGGACTCTAATTAAAGATTGCCTTCTGTTTCTTTTATTTCAATACACACAAAAAAGACAGAGATTATTGTAGCAAATTATTCTCTCTTCAAAACTAAATTAAACATTTAATACTGTTTTCATGAATTACTGATGCCATTCAATACACAAGTGTCTGCACTAACACCAAGCAGCTGACCCAGCTAATTTACCATTTATATTTCAATATGTGTTCAACAATACCATTTTTATTCAACACCTACATGTGTGTGTATATATGTACATACAAACATATATTACAGAAGCCCAAAACAAAACCTCTGAAGAATCAAACTGTTCTACTACAGCTTGTTATTTCTAACATGGTGGTGCACTTTAGATACACAATTTGGTAACTACCAGAAGCATCTGGCTAAACAGATGTTTCAATGCTGTCATTTGTAAATTGTAGATCAAAGTAAATGTCTTGAGATTTCTATTAAATATTTATCAACTATTTATTATTTTAATTAGTTCCTTTAAATATATTTTTATCTTTTATTTATCTTCTATACTTTAGGATAAGAAAGAGTGGTTATTTAAAAAAGAAATGCATGTAAACCACTGTGAACAGAAGGGAAAACATTTTTCTAATCTCTAGAGGTCCAGAAATTAAATTGCTATCTTTACCTCTGCAATAGTTTTTATTCTGTTCTGAAAAATTTAAATAAATCAAAACATTTTGATTCAGAAAAGAAAAATCAACCCAAAATGGAACACAATACTTTGAAGGAAAAACTATTGCAGGTTTATCTGAGTCTGCTTCCTCACAAATGGATACCCCAACATTCTGTGATGGGTTTGATTTGCACTGTAAAGTTGGTTTGCTATTACTTGCTAGAAATTGGCTATTTTAATGCAAGTTGACCAAATGGTATAGGTTTAAATTCAAGTTCAGTCTTTCAGTTACATAATTTTAAACAAATTCTGGGCTGTTTGATGAACTTGGCTCAAGATCTAATAAAAACTGAAAATAAAATAAAACTTTGGGCTTCACAAATTCTTTAAGAATCTGATTTGATTCTTGATCTCCATTTTGGGCTTGTAGAACTGTTGACTTGGAAGTGGTCAAGCTTTTCAGAAGTGTCTTTTCCAAAATAGCTATCCTTTATTAATTTTGATTCTAAGAAATATTTCACAAAAATAAAATAGTTACAATCTAGGTAGAATAAAATGAGACTTTAACTCAACATGTGACATACAATATACTGCATGTATCTATGATAAAATGCTCGATGGAGGTTTCCCCAGGAAAACAGGACATTAATTCTATGATGCTGTTAACCAGCAGCAAGGATTCTTCTTCATTCTTCCCTGCTTTATGGAAAACACTGACCAATATCTACATGAAAAAGAAGTGTTGGGGAAGCAGTAGATGTAACACTGTAATGTCCTAAAACTTTCATGGTCAAGTACATAATATCTGTAATTGGACACTACAAAGACAGAGGCTCTTTTTTCTTCTATTTATTTCTCTTTTCTTTTAAATTTCAAGGTTAAGTACTTGAGATAT
Organism: Thryothorus ludovicianus; assembly: GCA_013397245.1. NCBI lineage: Eukaryota > Metazoa > Chordata > Aves > Passeriformes > Certhiidae > Thryothorus > Thryothorus ludovicianus. The sequence continues at coordinate 354,257 of VZTB01005683.1, read as the reverse complement.
CCTAAAGATTAAGGGAGGGGAGAGAGGAGAATACCATCTTTGTTAAAATTTTAAAATATCTTAAGACTCTTAAACTATTGGGGAAAGAAGTTAGAACATAGTTTTGAATACGTCCAACAGATCTTCTAACAGACAAAATCCCATCTGTCTCTTGTACCAAGCATGACCCAAAGCACTTTCTTGGACAGTTTTCAGAACTCAGAGTTCTCAAATACAGACATTTCAAAATATACACCCCAAGCAAAAGCATGCTTAGCTAAAACAACTTTCTCTGAAACAAATTTATGAACTTACTGAAAACTCATTTCATCCATCAGGGTTTTAACACTCACCTAATGCAGTACTGGCAATGAAAATGATGAACTTTTAATTACAGATTATATAAGCCAATAAGACAAAATTAGGTACCATTCCAGTGGTACCCACCTTCAGTGGGAACACAGTGCAAATCCTCAGCCTTAAGCTTTAACATGTAAGAAGGAGCAGCATCTTATACTATCCTAGGGCACATCTACATGTTGAATAAAGACCCACATGGATAAAGCACAGTGGCCCCACTTTCCATGCTTCCAGTGGGCATCAGCTTAAACGTACATGATTCCATTATTTAAGTGTCAGACAGAGAATGTATTGGTGAAGGATTGGGCCAGATCTAAAGCAACCATAGAATTTTCTGACAAGAGTCACTTCATGCCCTGACAATGCAGAAACAATCATTGACCACTTTGTACCCTCTCAATCAAACATACTCTGGATTGTGCAAAAAAAAATCAAAAATCAACATTGCAATACTTGACTGATTTGTGAATATTTTCACTCAGAACTCCTGAGTAATTAAAACTGTTTCAGAGATTTTCATTTTAAAGTAGCAAGAGAATTACAATTATCTTTATGAATAAAAAATATGAGATTGTGTCTCTGTTCTCCACTGATATTTCTGTATTATTTTAATAATGTCAACTGAAAATATACAGGGAAGACATATTAGGAAGTTATTAATGACATTTAGGCAAGGACTAGTTGCTAAATAAATAATCATTTTCCCTATTATACTTCTATTACTTAAGAAATTGAAGTGATTAACTTGACAAATAACTCAGTAGGAAAAAAACTCTCCAAGCTGTTTCAGAGACATGCTACTTTGAAAGTTGGTGCATTTACCTTCACTGTTTTATCATATCTGGAAAGAATGGCTGCCCTAATGATTTCCAGCAATCAGTGCTTGTCTAATTAAGATGTTCCAATCTTAATTAATCTGAGTTCCCCAAAGTCTTGTCAAAGTAGCTGGACAAATGACAAATTTCCTTTAAGAACTTTCTTCATTTGCTATCTCCACCAGTCTGCCTAAACTGACTGATATCTCTTATTTATTTGTTGCTCTGTTTCCTCGGTATTAGCTAGTCAAAGCTATGGTCTTGTGAGTTTGTTATTCTGGTTGATTTTTAACAAACATAGTAAGAAACAGTTCTGATTGGATGAGATTTCAAATCTCTTGAATATAGTACATACCAGTTCCTTTGCTGATATATGGAGGTTTGAAGAATTTCACAACACCATACAAGTTCACTATAGTTCCACCTTTAAGATGATTGAGGGGAGTATACACATATTTTGGAGCAACAGACTGAAAAGGTATGACACAACGAGAGAACAAAAGAAAAAATTACTCAAACATTCATACCGAATTTTGTCTTTTAACATCATTCATATCTATTTCATCTTAAAAAAAGAAATAAAGATTATCTATTTCTTTGTATCTTAGTCACTTGAGATTCAGAAAGTACACAAGACTTTTAATTTCTTTCTGTGATTGCATCTTTCTTACAATAAGCCAACCAGTTAATTGAAGTAACTTTCAACACATGAACCAAGCGAGTAAAAGTCAAAATGAAAGACAATTTTTTACTGATCCATTTTATCGTGTCCATCCAGAGAACTTTTTAAAGCACATAAAATAGGTTTGTATGCTTAGCAGTGTCACTGCACAGAATCCTTGTCTTGGGCTGGTGGAGGGGTTAACTCTCAAAGTCACTGCACACTTCTTCTGATTAAAATACCACAATTTCTGGAGGATTAAAGAAATCAAGGACTACTTCCTACACCTTAAGGACTAACCTCTCATCTTAAGATAATAATATATGCCGATTGTACTCTTAAAGAATATGAGTTCTTTCAAATTGATTGATAACTTACATAACTTTTCAAGAACTATACTTAAAAAATGAAACTGCAAATAAAAATTGAAAATGAGCTCTATCACCATTGGTACTAAATCTTTAACATCATGATAAAGAACATTAAAATTTCATAAACCAGTTCCTCTGCTTTTAAAATACTATTTCTTGTAGAATTTTAATTCAGACACATAAGGGATTGTTCCAAACAGAAATCAAAAGAAATGTTAAGACCTACACCGCAACAAAGACCAGTATCAGAAGTCTGATTTTAAATCAAAGGAAGTTTCATATTTTTATTTTTTTTTTTTACAACATAAGCACACAATCTCATTTAGACCAATAGCTACCTTTCTAGTACAAATTTCCTAAACCAACATGAAGTGCGTTTGGAGATTGAGATGGAAACCATACTATAGGTATAGAAAATATACTACTATAGGTATAGAAAATCTACTACTTTTTTCATATTTTATTTCATGCTCCAGGTATATTATTTGCAGAAGTAAAAGCTAAATGACTGCTGGGATAAGAATGAAGGAAGTAAATGACTGGGAATGACTGAAGGAAGTAAATTAAACAGGAACAAAAATGAATTCCACATGCAGTTAATCTCAGGTCATTTAAAAATATCCCAAATACAAACTCACCACAGATGCAGCTTCTGAAGCAGCAGTTGTTCCTTGTTTAGTGTAAATCTATGGAGAGAAAATAAAAAATTTTCTGACTGCAAAATTGAAGGTACTGCAAATGTAACAAGATCTGATAACTTTAAAGCAAATGCAACACTATATAGAAATACAAACCAGCCCTACAGACATTTTTGCCAAAAGAATCATATCTGAATCTAGTAAAATTTTAGCTACAGAAGAAAAGAAAGTAATATTTACTGCAATTACACTTAGACAAAAGCTTCTACAACAAAATGCACACACTTCCTAAAGTCACCTAGTTGAATATGTTAGGTCACATAATAATTAATAGAGTAGCATTTTAAAGTTGGAGGCCACAAATTTAAAACTGCACTTGCTTAGATGACCTTAAATGGGTTTAAGGTTTTGTACATGAAGATGTATGTACATGTCAATGCTTAGAGGAGATCTATTCTCAGTGACTTGTTACTTTCCTTTGGGGGAAAAAATTCACCAGAATGTGATAAATTTTATTGAAAGATAGTTCCTAAGCTTTTTGAGCTTTCCTTAGAAGCCAGACTTATCTTCAGTGTAAGGTCTTTTAAAGAACTAAGTGGGGTGATTTGATGAGAAGCCAACACACCCCACTCCCTGTGAGGAACACAGGGCTGAGCCACCATCCCAATGCCACAGCCCAGCCTGGCTGCTGGACACAGAGCCCCGTGTCACAGCTGAGCTCTGCTGGGGATCTGCTTCTGCTCTCCACCTCCACTTCATTCCTCAAGCTGATTTCACTTTTAGACAGACGAGTGCAAAAGCTATGATTGAGGAAGGGAAGCACACACAAAGCCTGCTCATTTACATTAATGTTAAGCATCCAATATGCACGTCACCAGACAAAGTGCCACAGGCTCCTTTCTGGGGTCAACGATGGGATGAACACCTCAGCACAACTCAGGCATCCAGGGAGCTACACAGTGTCTTTGGAATTACACTGTATGTCATGAGGTCTTGCCAATACTTAGTTGAAAGTCTCATGTCATTTCTAAAATTTAGACACTTAGTTTACACACCTATTCAGACTCAGGGTGGTTTTGCTCCCCAAGATCTTCAGTGAAAAATACCCTTTTCTACCTATAAGCATCATCAACAGATAATGAATGTCATGAAATAGTCTGCACTATCATTCTAAATAATTTTGTTTCTCACTGACCTGTGTGCCAAGTTTTAGTTACCTATAGAAGTCAATTACGAGACAAAAGTGCCTTTCTGAATTTTTTTTTAAAAAAGTATTTTTTTCTTAAATTTAGGATTCAATGAGACAACAACTATACAGATAAAACAAAACTGAACTGATGGGATAATAGTAGAAAAGAAGAAATATTTTACTCAGGATAAAAGGGTACAATTCTCTGTATAAAATTTAGATTACAACAATCCATGTATCTGAAAGGCAACAAGTAATGATTTAAAACAGTAAAGACTCGTAGACCAGAAAAAACTAAAAATTATAGACCTGAAATCACTCTTGCACCCTCTACCTTGTCTGCATCATTCAAATTTATTATGCACAAGAGCAGTTTAAATAGCTCTAGGAATCTATCTAAAGTTAACTATAGTCAAATTCTTGCACTCAACAAGTAGAAATTTACCTGGAAAATAATTTGGTTAGGGTTATTATAAAATTACACGTGCACACACACATAAACGTCATGTTTCCTGATGAACATGGTAATCTGTACCATTTCAGTTTTTAATAGATTTTATTGTTTTTTTCTATTATAAAGCAAAATGTTGAAGTAAGTATTCTGGAAATAAAAAAATTTAAAAAATAAAGTTGGGCAATTACATACATAAATATCTGATCCAGCTTCTTCAGACACATCCAGGTGACAATCATGTCTACTCTTCTCACATTCTGTAGGCAATTTTATCACCTTAAATCCTGCAACTATTAAGGTTTCCTATGGAAACAGAGCAATAAACAGAAAATTACACAGACTCTAACAGATGCTCTATTTTAAGACTATATGATGCAAAATTTCACCCTGAAGTCTCAAGACATTGAAGAAACAAAAATCCTAAACAAATTGCAAAAACTTATCTTTAAGTTTCCCAACTCAGTTCTTATACCCATGGAATTTATATTAACAACAAATGCCAGAAAGCTTTGCTTTTTAATTCTGTTAAAATTTTCACACTTGTGATGCTACTGTAACTGAGTGGTATTTTTGACAAAGTCTAGGGAGGAAGATTCACACTGAATAAAGGAAAAGAATCATTCCTCTTTGAATATCATAAAGACTGACTCCTTTCTGATTAAACTGAGGTAGAAAAGAAATCATACATCAGACCAGAAGTGATAAAACATTTTTTCTTAGAGTTTCTTTCTCATTGAATTACAGCTGTACCTCTAAGAATCTCTCCTACAAACTGTTTTGGCTTCCCTAAGGGTTAAACAGGTAGGTCAATCAACAGGCGGTTTCTGGCAGCAAAAGAGACCTTACAAACTTCTCTGGCATCACTCCTTAGATTCTGGCACAGAAAGCAATTGTAACTCTATTTTCACTTTGGTACAAAGTTCCTCAGACATCACAAAATAAACAAGAAAAAAGAAGATTTAAAGGGTACATGATTCAAGTCCCAGCAGTAGCTCATGTTTTTAGCAGCAATCTCACCAAATCAAAACGAAAAAAAAAAAAAAGAAGAAAAAATTAAAAAGGAGGGGAATATAGAAAATACACTAAATATCCTTAAGCAATCAGAGGTGATTAAAAAAGCTATCTGATATGAAGGAAAGCTCCTCTATAGTCAGCTCCTAACTGTTTAGCACATCTGTGCCAGTGGGCTCCATTCCAATAAACATATTAGACTTGGAACTCTATTTCTATTCAAGCTTCTACAAAAGCACTTCCATAAACTTTTACTGAATAACTTTTCTTCATGTGTTTATTTGATTACAACAAATAAAAGAGTTTTCTGATTAAAGTTGACAGTTTTAGCCAAATATTGCACTATGACAGCGCATTTTTTGCTATTTCAGCAATCTGACAATGCTACACTAAATGATTTAAGATCCAAAAACCTTAATGTTTTGTGCAAGAACAAGAAAGGCTTCTAGATTAAGTGACAGTGATATATGTAGTTATTAAAACATTGGGGAAAAAATTCTGCAGAAAACATAAATTTAATCAGACAGTTTAATTCACAATGAAACTACTTAGAGCATGGTGATTTTCAGGTAGTGTCATAATGTATACTTTGACTAAAACATAATATATAAAGCTAGAAGTTGTTAGCATGTATCTTTCTTCTCACTGTTAGCTGATGCTACCTAGAATGTTCCTTCAACAGTAAAATCAACCTTTATTTAAAAAGCTATGCTGTGCTTATACATTATTTCCATTTCAGCATTTTATTAGAATGTACACTGCACAAGATTCTGGGATGTGGCTGCTGACTCGGGACTGGAGCTCTGTACAGGCAGCTTCTCTTGTGCTCTCACGTGTCAGAAGGAACTTCAGAATTACACAGACTCAGCCTTTTAACAGGCTGATAATAAATGAAAAATTTTTGAATAATGTTAGGTCACTAGTGATTACTCTCGTGTAATACATATGCCATGCACAGCACCACATTAAAAAAAAAACAAAAAAACAAACCTCTTCTAAAATTGTGAAAGGACTGTGAAATTTTCATGAGGAAAAGACAGCACTAACCTCAAAATCTAGTTCTACAAGTAGAAAGAACAGATACATTCTCAGATTTTTTACAAATTCGCAGTCAACTTTGACAGTATGATGTTGTGACTTGCAGTTTCTAAACATGCAAAAAAATTTTCTTAATATTTGCATGGTGCCTTGAAATTTAATGTTATATTAGTTTTCAAAATAGATTAGTTTCCATTTCACCTTTAGCTCAGATCTTGTACTTGGCTTGGGAATCAAAGCTATTTACATAAATTGGTGGATTTTCATGTTGACAGAAGTATATTGCATAAATAAACTATGAGATTCAAATAAAATTTTTAAATGGCAAAAAGGAATTCTATTTCCCTCATTCAAGAGGTATGAAATACAGGAAAGAATATTTTTCCTGATGGTTATTCCATGACACATTGAGAAGACTCTTGGGAGACAACATGGTTACTCACATTTTGGGAAATCACCAGCTCCTCCCCCTGGCTACTTAGCTGAAGTTTTCACAGTAACCCAAGAATGATATGGAAATTAAAAAATACTACAAGCTGAAATGGTATGCAGCAAATAAAACAGTACTGAATCTTACAGAAGAAATTCTTGAATGGCTAAAAAAAGTTGGGTTTTTTTTTCACTCAAGCTAGCTTCAGGAATCATTGTTTCCTCATATTCATATTCTTCCAAAATTAAAATCTCATTTGAGACATGAGGGAAGTACCATGAAGGTTCAGTTCACTGAGGAAGAACAAACTGAGGATTTAGCACAGCTTTGCTGTCTGAGAGTTGTTGCCTGTGGGTTGCAGTTTCCTACCCAGCTCTTTAGCAATGATGCTTTTATCCTCATTGCTGCTCAGTGCCTTGTTCAAGATTTGTATTTTTATGAGGAAAAAATTGATTTGTTCATTGAATTAAAAAAGATTCTGCAGCTTTCATATTTAGCAATTTAGTTCAGAAATTTTCTACCTGGCTTCCCCATCAAAATTCAAAATTCCATGAAATTGAGAGATCTCTATAAAGACTTTGTAATTTGCCCAGAGAAGTTGTAGATGTAGATGCCCCATCACTGTAAGTGTTCAAAGTCAGGTTGGATAGGGCTTTGGAGCAATCTAATGAGGTGAAATATGTCCATATGTCCCTCCCTATGGCAGGAGGGCTGTGACTGGCTGATTTTTAAAGGTGCCTTCCAGCCCAAACCATTCCATGATTTCGTGTGAATTTGAATCACAAATGAAAAAGCACTAACATGAGCTCATAATGCATCATACACTAATTTTAATTTCATATTGAGACAATATTAAAATGTCAGTAAACTCATAGGCAATCTTATAAAAAGACTGAGGTAGTTGTTTTTATCTTGTTTTCCTTCTTTAGTGGTAATACACTGTCTCACAAACTTACAGGCTGACTTGTCTAAGTCATTTACCTGGAGCTAATCAAACCAAACTTCTACCTCTGACAAAGCAAGACACCAGCACCAAGTCAGTAAAAAAAATCCTGTTTGCACAGTTTTGAATTTTTAATTTTTTTATTTTAAATCTTTTAGTGTAACTGTCTTTTAAGTGAATTTAATTCTAAAATATATCTTAGCAAATGGAAAAATATTCAAAATATGAATATAAATGTGTGACTTCTCTATTATCCATATTCATGATCGTTTGCTTGCTAGGTAAACAGCACCGATAAAAAGAATTGTTTTATTTAAATATTAGTGTGAGAAAGAATTTACATAAGTAAATACTTTTTTTTTTGTTCTAGTTCATATTTATAGATTTGAAAGGACTGAATAGACTGTTTCTAATTTTAGGGATAGGTAGACTAAGACAAGAAAAGAAGTCAATGTACATCTGTGAAAAACAATTACTAAAACAAGAATATACATGCATATATGTTTTGGTGTTTTTTTTTACCCCATGGCGTATAATTTTTGCACAATCCTCTGCCATTTTTCCATATATTAGAACATTGATGCTGTTGATCTCGGCACACAAGTTATCCGACTCTAGAGGGAAAAAAGCAAAAGTGATTCCAATCACTACACCTTCTCCAAAACAAAACAGCAGTGGAAAGAGATTTACAAAACAAGTTGATCTACAGAGTCTAACACTTTTCAATTAATGTACAAACAGGAAATGTGCTAACTACAGGTGTATTGCTCAGAACATTCTTCATAAGAGGATTAAAATGTGCCCACTGTATAACCAGTGTAGAATTAAACAGAAATGAAAAAGATTTCCACTTGGATGATTCAATGCATAGTGTTAGAGAGGAAATATTATCCAGTCACGTTAACACAGATCCTATTGTTGAATCTATTATGAACTGAAGATATTTTAGGACATAGAAATTTTAATTAATAGCCCTCCAGGAGGACTGAAGCAGAAATAATGTTGTTATTTTAAGAGTTGTCTACTTTTTACTGTTTCAATGATTTAGATGCGCAAACTTACGTTTCCATGGAGAATGTGCATAACTCTCCTCTCCTGAGCAGTCACTGACATCAACAAGACTCAGGGAGCTTAAAGCCCTCCTGAGAACCCTTCTCTGAGACTGACTAAGGTGCCACCCATTTCATTCACCCCTGCTAACAGCAGCCACAGGCAGTGCCAGCAGGCAGGACCTGCACACCCCGGGCTGCTGCTCAGGCACAGGAGTCAGGAGGCTCAGAGTGATGATTCTCTAGCCACTGTAAGGAGTAAGCTAAGAATGGAACAGAAGGAAATGGAAAGTTCCTTGAACCCAACAGACCCCTGACAAATTACCTGCTCCACCTTCCTGACTGGAGGGGATAAGCCTAAGATTTTAAAGGAACATTTTTTTTTTTTTTATAATTTATTACATGATGAACAACTTATGTCTTTCAAAATGTTAATCTAGCTACTGGTATTCAAATACTTGACTAGTTAGGTCAAATTTCCTTTCTTAAATGCTTAAATTAAACAGAATTAAACACAAATATTTTGCTGCTAATCAAAATACTGACCTATATTAAATACACCCTTACATAGTATATGCTATATATATATTATGTGGTAACTATTATATGTGCAATTTTCTTGATGCTTCTTATGATAAGCAGTTTGAAAATACACTATTAAATCTATACATATAGGTAATACATTTGCAGGACAGTCTTTTAAAAAGTTATGCAACAAGAAGTCCACTAAAACATAAAGACCATATTGTTTCCATTAACTTACCTGGCATAAGTTTAAAATACACTTTTTTTTTGGTAGAAAATGAACAGATTTAGAGAGTATTTTAAATTTTAAAAGTATAAATACCATTCTACTGACTATACCATAAATTTAAAATGTATACTTAAATGTAGTACCTTGAAGAACAATCTTGAAAAAGTCTGTTCCATCTCCTAGTTTTGTTAATGGGTAGGAAAGAGTAACTACTCCCTACAAAGTAAGAAAAAAATAAATAAAATGTTGTGAACCAAGACTGTATGCTTCTATGTTACTGAAATACTGATAATAGCTGAAATAGCTGTAAGATAAAAAAAGCAGACTTTAAGGAACAAGCACAAATTGCCATCCAGATTCTTAAAAAAAAAACCCCAAAAAACAACTGCTATAGAGAGTGCTAAAAAGCAACATTCTTGCAATCTAACAAAGGAAGCATTATACATCATTACTATTTAGATGCTACCAACTAGAGGATAAAATAAAACAATAGCTATGGAACTATACATGCAACTTTCATTAGTTACAAAAATAGCAAAAAATAGCAAAAGAGTTTTAGCATAACATCTGAAAGGCATCTGAAGAGGTAGTGATTAAAATCTTAAAAAGATACAGTAATTTCTCCAAAAATACTGGCAAAGGATTACAACATAAATATCAGAACAAAATTGTAGTAAAGCTATAATAGATGCATATGAAAATAAATAATCTTGTGTGAAAAACCAATACAGCTGTGAGAAGAGTATTGCAAAGTTTTGAAACTGTTGTGTCCTAATTATTTGGCAATAATACAAATGCTCTAAAAAATGCTTTGATTTACCTATTCAAAACATTACTATTAAAAGAGTATTCAAAATACTCTTTTAACTGTAATGCTGAAGTTACAATGAAGCAAGAATCAGAGATGTTATCATCTCTTTGGAACCAATACATCCAGTTAGAAAGACTGAATATCAACAGGACCAAAAATGTCAGCCAAGTGTATTCTTTCACAGTATGGCAGATAAAGCACTGTAACCTTCTCAATGATAAAACCACAAAAATAGGTTCAATAAAGAAAAATAAAAATACTGAAAACAGGCCCTGTAAAATGCTTAAAAAAACCTACAAAAATAGACTAAAAGGTTTCTTGTGCTAAGAGAGCTGGGCAATATGTCTATTAATGCAACATTAATAGGACAATCAGGTAAATCACAGTGATTTTTCAGTACACATATTCAGTGGCAAGCTTGACATCAATGCTAGCAAACACTTCTTAAACCAAATCAGGATAAAATATGCAGCAGTGAATTGTTACTCCAGAGGCCTTTCAGAGTAAAATTTGTCCGGCAACATACTAATTGAGGAATAATCCAAATCAAATTCAATGAGATTTTACTATCTGTTTTATAAATAAGCCACTCCACAAAACCTCAACATTATTTACATTCATTGACTTCCAAAATAATTTGATAAGTCTTCTTACAAAACTCATGGGTTTTCTCTGTGAAAAGCAGGAACTTAAAAACCAGAAAAGTTTCTTACTTGTTTTCAAAATTACAGCTTTGTTTAAAATTTCACTATATATATAAATATATATATACACACATACATACATATAATTGTTCTTGCTGAGATTGTCTTGTATTGTACTCACAGGTAAATAAAAGACTGCAGAATTTTTCTTGTAATAAAGAAAAATTTTTTTCTTTGCAATGAAATAGTTACCTCAGGAACACTCAACACTTTACAAAAATATCTTTTTCTTAGTAAGAAATTTTGATCTGCACCAGCACACTATTTAGAAGTGGAATTCATTGAAACAATAGTGACTGCTTTTTGACCATCTTTACATTTTATTTTTCCTTTTACATTCCAAATGGGACCACATTCTACATTAGAGTGGTCTGGTTCCTCCACTTTCCTTTGTATTCCAAACATCCACACTATAGTTCTCTTCCCCAGCTACTACCCACTTCCTCATACTGCCCCATTTCCTTCTCCACATGCCTGAAACTCTTGAACTCCGAACTTCAAAAGAACCTACCTTAGCAAAACTTGCTGAAATTGACTCTTCCCCACAAATCCTGCAGCTTATTGAGCTCAAAAGCAAACTTTTTCCAAAACCCTCCACATTCCACATGCCACCAGATGCACTCTAAAACCAACCAGGCACAATTCTTTACTGCATGTGTCTCAATCCTTGCAAGGCCTCTCTCCCAGAGTTTGGTTCTATAGCTGACTTGGCAGCTGATTTTCAGGTTTGGTTCAGATTTGCCCCAGCAAAATCCAGAGGACAATGAACTAATAGGAGAAGGCATCATGTTTAGTTAACAGACACAATGACTCAGGAGGTACTGCTTGTGCTGTTTTTCCACAAATTTGAAACTTGCAGTTTTCAAAGTAGTGCCAGGAAGATAAAAACGTGCAGAAAAATAAAGGACTGATGCACACAAGTCAGACAGAAGCATCCCAAATGCTTTTTGCTGCTTTTCCCAGAACATATTTCATGAAAATCCTCCTCTGCCCTTCTCTCCTTGTCAAAGCAGGACCTGATCCCTATTTTGGCAGGTCTAGAGTGACAGTGTGCCACCACTAAGATAACCTAACATCAGTGCATTCTAAGGTTCACTTCAAGCTCAGTCTGCAGAAGTGGATTTTCCTTCACATTTAATGGTGCATTAGCACCAGCTTTATCAGCTCTACAGTTGTGCTGTTTATGCCAAGCTGTTTTAGTCACCTACTAATCCATGTCAGCAGCAGCATGAAGTTCTCCTAAAATAAGGCAAAAGTCTGAGAAAGACATTCTACACACTTTCCCTTTCAGAATCAGCATGTATGCTTTAAATTATAGTCTGGTAGTAATTGCTCTGTTTTCCAAATGGAAACATTAATTTTGGCAGAAATGTTTTCTAATTTTTAATGCCTTTTTGCCTCCTTCACCACTTTCTTCTGAACAAGAATCCCAGTTCTTCCATGTCAGGGCTGCTTGCAGACATAGCTTTTCAAAGCAGGAAAGTCTATATATCATGCAGGTGAACAGGGACAGGAAACTACACCCTGAGGAATAAACCCCGTTTGCTAGCAGCAGTGGTTATTGATGTTTCCATTTGTTCCTTTACAAGACCTGAGGGAGGCTGAATCATTCTCAATCAAATCACCTCCTACACCACTCAGCTGCTGCCTGCTTCCAAACAGGGCGGTTCTGTTCCTTTGCTGTACCGAAGTGCACCTCTCCTGGCATCAATCTGACACCACAATGAACCAGTGCAGATTGAGAGCAGCACAAAATTATCCTCTCTCCAGCAATATGGATGGTCTTCTGCCAGTTTCCTTCTCATGAATGGACTCAATCACAGAGTCACATAAACACTGGAGTTGGAACTGAGAATATACAGCTGTGGTAGTAAAAATGTTTCTTTCAGACACAGAAGAACAACAGATCAGTTTAGCTCATATTTTTAAAACGATTGTGCAGTTTTTTGGAGGACTCAAGACAACTCAGGTTTTCTACAGAACTAGATAGCCTTATTTCTTCCCCTTTTTTTAATTAACAGATTAAAAGAAAGTCTGGGTTAATGCCGATTCCCTGGCACATAAGCATCAGGGATGCCTAAAATGATCCTCAGAGCCATAGATAAAAAGTAAAAAAGAATAAAAAAAGAACACACTAAAGATTTGACACTGCATTTTACAGAGAATACTTGTTTTAGGCATGAAAAAGGTTATTTCTGCATTTCACTAGGGTAGCAGGATTGTACTTCCAATCTGAAGTATATTTGGGATTACTTTCAAATGTAAGTGCGCATTTGGTAATGATAAAAAAACCTAATTGTGTCTTGATGCTAGTAGCTGTTACAAACAACACTTTTCATAAAACTGGGTATTACATCATTTCATACAAAAGGAGAACTGCTTCAGAAGTTTTTTGGTTACTCTGAAATCTGATCTTTAACAGGATTGAGGTACTTATTACTATTTATTTAAAACAAAACACTGCTTAACCCCCAATCCCTCCATTTTCAGCAAAGCATTCTGCATATTAATGTGTTTAAATTGGTTCACAGCTTAAAAATTCTGAAAAGAGAAACTCCTACAAAATTTTAGTCTAATAATGTAAGGGAAAGGGACAGGATTGTGAATCAATGAAGGTAACAGCAATATGCAATGAGGTTCAAGGTCATAATTTTTCACTGCTTAACGATGTACAACAGATGAACACAAAGACACACAGCTGCAGAAAGTCACCAACTGAGTTGGAATATGAAAGTGCCTTGCTAATGTAACAGGAGCTTTTTCAAAGCAAGACAAAATGTTTTTACTGGTCAGTTTACCTGAATGTATTTGTTGGTGTGATCAGAGCTTTCATGCAAATGTTGCAAATTCTCCTTCTGCAAATGGCTTGGTAGCGGAATCTCAGATTGCCCTTCAATGGTCTTCAGCAATTGAACAGGCATAGCTGCTTTATCTAAACAAAAATCATAAAGAGTCCTGAATCTCCTCATTTTGTTCAAATTAAGAGTTACTAGAAGTTCCATCTTACTCAGAAGGGGAATATTTACCTATTTCATAACAACACAGCTTAATTATGTAAAATTAAGAATTTTCAGAGGGATTGGCCCCATCTCTTAGCACTATAAGTAGCAAGAAGAAAGTAACATTTCCTGGGCAACAGACAGCCGTCCAAATTATTTGATTTTTCAAACATTCAAAAACATCATAAATGGCAATAAAATATTACTTTACATATACATAAATAGAAATACATATAAATGTAAAGGGTAATGTAAACAGTGTTAACATTTTATATAGAGAAATGCAGATAAAAGCGACACAAAGACTTTGAATGAGTCCTTTCCCAGCACAAGGTCATGGACAGTCTCCATGGACAGTCATCCAAACTGAACATATTCAGTTTTTTCCCCCTATAAGAAAATGTGACTGCAAGAAATTAAAACATCTGTCATTTTTACTTAAAATTAACACAAGATGCATATGTACAAATTGAAAAATTTTCATCAATTAATCAAGTAATGAAAAAATAATAAAGAAAATGAGATGGGTATCTACAGATGCTAAGCATGGAAGGCACTCGAAACAAGCTAAGAAATATAAGACTGTATCATCTATGGTCTGCCCTCACTGTGCTAAAAGTCAATGAAATAAATTAACAGTGACAGTGTTATAATGCTGAGAATAGGGGACAGGAAGAGGAGTTTATTGCAGTGAAGTTACACATAAGAGAAATAGAACAATGTGATCTAGCAATAAGTAGCTATTGCTGTATTTTCTCATTGCATCGTCATTTTGTTTCTTCTTTGTCTTTGCAGTATAATTTTTATTTCAAGTGGGTATCTACAGAAAAGCCAAAACGTTATCAATCTTCTCTTCCCAGTAAGTTTTAATAAACTTAAGCAAAAAATGTTGTTTTTTGGAAATCCAGATGGCAGTATTATTGCCACAGTTATAGCAATTTTTATATGATAATAAAGAATGGGAAAGAAAATATTTCCTATAGTTTTGAATGGAAACAAAAACTTGTTATTCTACTCAGTGAAAGCTGAAACTACATTTCAGTTACAGTTCAAAGGAGCTTTTGCTGTGCTAAGCAGACTGAATTCCTACAAAATATTCAGTTATAATGAAATGGAACTGGGAAACCATTGCAAAATGGAAAGACCAGTAAATCGTAAGTTACAAACAAATCAACATATACAGGTGCAGAGAACAAAATTATATACACTCTTTTAAAAAGTACCTTATTCTTCAGAAAAATCAAAAATCCATCTTATTGTTTTTCCAGCATCCAAAGATATCATACTTTACTAATAAATCATAGCTATTTCTCTTGTTGTGAGTGACCCTTCCTTCTCCTTCCCCATTTTCCAGTAAACTCCCCAGTGGTGTTATTCTTGTCTAACAGATAGAAGCAAGAAATCACAGTCACTCATATAATAATTTGACTCAAGGATGTCTCAGCTGCAATGGCACACATAGGATCACCAGCTTTTGTTTTTTCCTAGATTCCCATTAACATGAGGAGGAAGGAAGCAGAAATGAAGCATTATGAACTGACCACAACCCCCATTCTCTGTCCCCTGCACTGCTCAGGGGGACAACAAGTTGGTAGAGAAACTGGAGTCAAGCTAAGCCCAGAAAACGGAAGAGATGGGAGAAAGATCTTAAGATTTGTTTTTATTTGTCATTATCCTACCCTGATTTGATGACCAATAAGTTAAATTACTTGGAGTCTCTTTTGTCCATGTAAATGGTGAGTAATCTCCCTGTCCCAACCTGCAAGCTTTTAGTTGTATTTTCTATTCCCTGTCCTCCCGAGGAGAATGATAAGAGCAGCTTTGGCAGGGATCTGGCTTTCAGCCAGGGTCAACCTGACAGCACAGAGCTGGGAGCTACAGTACCAGACAGGTTTCAATTTCTGCTTGAGCTGAAGGAGAAGTAAAAGCCTGCTACAAAGGTGCAGATGCTGCTCCTGCTTTGACTAGTGAGGTATTAGAAGTTAGAATTTCTGTAAGATGTTACTAAATGAGGCTAAAAATGATGCCTTCATATGTTTTCAAACACACACCATGACAGCATTGTCATTAGCTTACTAGGATTTAAAGTCTCTACTGAAAAGAGCAACTACAAGAAGATCTACACAGCCTTTCAGTTCAAAGTATCTACTTCACACTTTATTCTAGCAGACTGAGAAGCTGATCTATTCCACCTAGAAAGAGTCAACTTCAAAGTTAATCAGCAATATTGATCTTCACCCAGCAACAGTATAATGAGCCAGGGAGATATACAACATAACAGATTGACATTTTTTTTTATCCTAATTCTCTCTGTTACGCTACTTGAGCAATTAAAAATAGATTTTTCTGTTGTTTTTTAAATTATTTTCCCTGTCTTAATAACACAGAGGACTTTGTTATAATTTATGTAAATAATGTTCCACTAGAAAACAAATAGGGTGTTCTTACAGATCTTAAACTCCTATATATATAAAACTAAGGTCATATGTTCTAACTGCTAATCTCTGAAGCTTTCAGATTCTTGTTCTCACCAATTAAAAACCAAAGATATGAGTATCCACATCGAAGAGTTATAAAAGCAAATTTTTCAAAACAAACCCAT
>VZTB01005683.1:315617-337417 GCA_013397245.1 Thryothorus ludovicianus | reverse complement strand
AGCATTGGCTTTCAAAATCTACATGAAGATATTGTTAATGCTGTTCTTGGTGTCCCCAACTCTTCTGGAGAGCAGCTAAGTGAAAATAAATAAATCTGTCAAATACCTTAGTTGCTCTCAGAAGCCTGACTAACACTGACAGAAATCATTCCAACATAAGCCTAAGAAACCTGTAAAAGGTGCAAACAGAGCTATAAATAAGGATGGATACTGAAAAGGAGCCCCAGACAAAACCAACAGAGACTGCAAGAAAGGCAGACAGCAGCATGGGACACTCCTTGAAGAGGAGTGAGACATAACACATGCACACAGAAGGAAGAAGACTATGAACTACAAATACCTTTTGCCTGCCAATAATTAAAGTGACAAAAATATGGAGCATGAGCAACCAAAGAGCTTACCAATTTTAACAGGGAATTATATGAAAGGATGCAGACTGTTAAAGTAGACTATATACTGTATATAGTATGTAACCCACAATTTAACACCTCCAAAGATGTGATATGCATCACTCAAGTGAAATTTAACACTGAGGATGATTATGGTCTTAACTCTTATGTGCTGCTCTGCCCTACCCTTGACATTCTGCCTAGCCAGAAAATTTAATCCTTTCTCTATGACCAAGAAATAGTTCAGTCATATGCAAAAATTACTTGAAGAGAATAATGTCATTTTGGGAAACAGAAGAGAATAAAACACATGACTATGTGGACTTCTGAAGGAAACCTCGCCAAAGTCTCATGAAGAATGAAGAACAGTCAAGAGCATCAGCATCTTATTGATGCAGCCAGTCACAGTGGTAGATACCTGAAGCCCCTATAAACACAAATACTGGTCAGTGCAATATTCAGGCTAATTGTGCAGAAGTTAAAATAATTATAAGTCATGCTTCATTACAAAAGCACACACATTTATAGATACAGCCATATATTCCTACTATATTTTATGCAGCACATTGTCATAAAATGATCATTTGCAGCTTGAACAGAATAGTCAGTACAGAACTACCACAAACCCAATCTGCCATCATAAGACAAAGTTCTTGTTATACAGCAGTCTTAATGAAGTCAAGAAGACCATCAGTGAACAAAGTGTGTAACTGCCCAGAATTTTTTCAAAAGTCTAATTTTGTAATTTATTGGTTCCTTGACAATTCTCATGAGGTGAAAATGTAATGTCAGATCAATTAAAATAGAAGGAGAAGACAAGCCAGTAGTGTGACACATCCTATTCCCTTATGCGCAAGGCTTCAGCTTGCTCTTGCTGCAGATCTTGGGGCACTTATCTTTTTTTTGGAAGTATGTCCTCGGCTATTCTTTCTCTTAATTACACAAGTGATACTTAGGTTCATTAGAATACAACTAGTTTTCTTAAACAAAATTTCCTTTATTTCCGATTAACATTTACTCATCTAACTTTGTGCAAGAGACTACAATCAAACATTACCCGAGGAAAAGGGATTCTTACACAGCCATTATTATCTCAACAGTACCTCAGCTCTAGAGAGCAGCAAACCATGCAAAGCAGCGGCCTCAGGAGGACAGGGCCACTCTGCAGATCCCACACTTCACACGATATGAACTAATCGCTCCAGAAAGTCAATCCAGCAGCTAAAGGAAGGCGAGACCGCTAAACCAAGCCCATCAGCACAGGCATGTTACCAACAGAACTCCCCTTTGGGTTTACTCAGTGCTCGGAAAGAAACTTCCAAAGCCGTGGAGCACTGTGCGGGGACTCTGTGCAGGGCAGCTGCGGGGCGTAGGGAGCCAAAGCCGATCCCGGTTCACCCCGGTTTATCCCTGTTTATCACGGTTTACCCNCTGCGCATGCCCCGGCGGCGCGCGCACGCGCAATGGCGGCGGCGGGCGCGCCCGTCCTGCCGGGACCGGGACCGGGACAGAGACAGGGAGAGAGACGGGCTTGAAGCTACTGATGTTCTTCTGTTTTCTGGTTCTGTTTTTTCATGTCTGTAAAAGACCTGTTTAGCGATTAAAGCTACGGTGAAGTGGAATCAGGGAAAGCTTATACATTATAGGTGTATTAAAATCATTTGGAATCATCACGTTGCACTCCGGATTAATTTAAATGGTTATTAGATCTTCTCCTCTTAGCTTTTCTCCTTTTTCGTTGTTTCTTTTTCCAGTTATTTGTGTGGGTTTTGTTTTTCAATTGCTATTAAATTATTTCTAAGGTAATCTTAAACCTAGAATTGGCAGTTTTTATGCCCTGTCCTGTATAAAATCAAAAGAGAAAAAAATAAAAGCAGAATTTTGATAAAAGAATACCCCAGTTTATGTGTCAACAAAACAATAATTAGGTCTGACAGAAATCTAGCCTGAAGTCTGTTTTCCTTTAATTGTTTTGAACGGCAGTCACACTCCAGGTGGATGGCACGGGGCAGCGACAGGGGCGGGAAAAAGCGGGAAAAGCCGTGACGGCAAAGCGCGGGCTGGCCGCGGCCGGGCTGTCCCGGTGTCCCCGGTGTCCCGGTGGTGTCCCCCATGTCCCCGGTGTCCCGGTGGTGTCCCGGTGTCCCGGGCCGGTGCAGCCCCTGCCGCAGGAGCCGTGCGGGCCCTGGCCCGGCCCGTCCGGGCCGCTCCCTGTCCCCTGGCCACGGGCGGGTTCGGTGCCCGCGGGGGCCGCGCCCGTGTGGGGTAGGCGGTAAAACCCGAGTGCCACCCACGGCCTTTTCAGGCGAGCTTCAAAGCTGTTACCTGCAGAAAGTTAAAAAATACAGGGGAAAGGAGCACCCTGCTGCTCGCTGGCGTCTGGTGTTTAAACAGCTTTGGAAAGCCGTATTCATCATTGACAGCGACGCGGGGTCCCTGAGGCTTGCTGGTGTTTGGATGCTGCAAGTTGACACATGCCAAGATCCCACCGACACATGCCAAGATCCCATTTGCAGCGCTTGCCAGTTCAAAATTACAGCACTCGTGGCTCAGCATTGCAACAGTGATGGTTCTTCCTTCAGAGACTTCAGCTTTCTGTCTCCAGTACCTCAGAGATACATCTGCTGCCAGTCTCTCTCCTTTCCCATCTCTGCAGTCCTGAATATCTGGGACAGCTTTCTTTTTCTTGTTTCTCATCACTTAGTGATTTTAAAAAAGTCCCACTGGAAACAATTTTCTCCTTTCTCTACCTTCAAGTCATTTCCTTAACAACCATCCTCCTATTTTGGAACTCTTTTAGTTATGTCTCTGGAGTGTTTTATAGTTACACATAGAATTCAAATCCAATTCAAAAAATGGAACTTGCATCCATCCATATTCAGGAAGCCTCTGGAGGCACATCTATGCTTTGTACTCATTTTCACCATTGACAACCTTTTCTGGAACAGACTTCTTTTCTTTGATCATCACAGTTCTCAATAAATTTTAATCCTGTACCTTCCCATGGGTATTGATGTACCATGCTTGATTACGAACAAAAATATTATTAAGACCTTGTTATACAGGCATGATAAAAGTAGCCCATAGTGAGAGCTGAGACAGAGCTGGCAATTTAAGCACAGCTGGTTGCATGGAGGACTAATGATCTGCCATTTGAAGAGCCAGCTATAGCAGATAGGCAGAGGCTAGTGTGACTTGCCCATATCCTTTGTTTCCATCAAAAGATTTTGAGAAATCAAACTTACCTTTAGGCTATTAAGTTCTGTCAGGTGACCATTTCTTGTGCAATATTGTCAGTATTCTTTTTTGACTTCTATTTTTATATCATTTGGAAAACAATAGTTTTCAATACAGAAAACAATAAAAAAATCATCAGCAAAAATGTTGATCAAGTGGTAAAGGATATATTCAAGTATTAGACATGTTTAGAAGCTTGTGTCATTCAGTAAAAAAATGGATAATGTGAAAGAATACAGTGAGGAAATTGTGCTTTTACCCACTGATACATTTATCTTTTCTGTTTGGTTTCTTTTTTTCATGTCTGTAAAATATCTGTTTAGCAATTAAAATTATGGTGAAGTGAAATCATGGAAAGCTTACACATTATAGGGGAATTAAATAACAAAATAATTTGGAAACATCAGCTTGCACTCCAGACTAATTTAAATGGCTACTTGATCATCTCCTCTTCTCTCCTCTTTTGCTGCTTCTTCTTAAATTTACTATTAAATTCATTCTATGAAATAATCTTAAACCTAGAAGAATTGGAGTATTTTATGTCCTGTCTTGTATAAAAGCAAAAGATAAAAACTGTGAAAAAGCTGTATCTAGGCAAAATTTTGATTTTGATAATAGAATAATAGTTTTATGTGTCAGCAAAACAATTGGGTCTACCAGAAATTCAGCCTGAAATCTATTTTTCTTTAATTTTAATCTTGCTTTTTGTGGTAGTTACCTTCCTCTTCAGTTACTAGTATTAATTCAAGAAATTTTATGAGAAGTTAGATGAATTTAATCAGAAGATTATTGTTAATGTTCCAGTAAGTGTGTATTCTCATACTGCTTGCACTAATCTTGAAATGTGCTGCAATTTATATGTATCATAATAGAAAATAGTACCTCTGCAGATGAAAAAGAAGTCACCAAAACCATAATTCTGATCTTAATGATGGTTTGCTTTGTGGGGTTTAATAAACTGCTTATGCTACAAAATGAAAGTCCACAAATGAATAAGATGGTAGCGTTATTTCTTGAACCCGTGTTTTGGTGTGGCAGCCACATTTTAGTTACACATGCTCTTAACCAGTTCAGGAATCTTTGGAAAACCTCCAAATGCAAATGAAATTCTGATCTCACTGAAAATAACAAAAAACTTTCCATTCACTTGAGCAGGACCAAAAGGTCACCCTGTGCATCAAAATTGTACGTAACATAAGACATTGCGTCAAAGCTTTCAGGAATAGGAGCTTTATACATTTAATCAATACCTAGTCACAGGAGCTTCTGAAGACTCTTCATGAGGCAACAACTGGATAAGGGTTTTGGAAACTAGCGTCGAGTCCATGTTTTTGTTTTTTTTAAAGAAAAGAACAGAAAACAAAAAAAAAACAACCCCCAAAACCATAAAAACCAAAAACCCCTAAAAACTGGGTACGTTTTTCAAGTATATTTTTTCCAAACACACATTGCAATGTCAGTCAAGACCTTAAGCAATATTGAAAATTCTATCTCTTCAGTTTTATATTCCTCAGATATCTTAGTAAACAGTAACAAAAAAATTGTCCTATAGGAATACAGGCTATTTTCATTAGCAGCTGCCTTGGTATAATGTTTCCCAAATTCAGCATGAGACATTTCATAATCTAAATGCAGCCCTTTCTTCTTTAAGTTTGCTTTGCTTTGATGATAGTACTTGATTTTTAATTGAACTTTTATGGATACTGGCCAAATTCAGGCAGAGATCCTTTGCAGTACGTCTGAAATTATGTTACTTGCTAGAATTGATAGGCTAAGAGAAGTCAAAAATTACAGAAATTATTTCAGTATAAATGTTTAAGAATTTCCAGATGATTTAAAGGAATGAATTTTGATTAATTGCATTTTTATAGAAATAGCTAATGTGTAGTCACTCAATAAGAAATCATATGACTATAGCATGCTTCTCATTACAACGTACTGTGCTTAAAGGATTTTCCTTCTGTAAAGAACAGTCAGATCCATGACTTGCTGGGAAATATGAAATGCAGAGACCAGAATTAGAGTATTTTGAAATAAGTATATAGGAAGTACTAAAGTACGTAATTCTTATCTGTCTTATATTAGTGTTCTGTGTGATTGAAGCTCACTTTCATGGGTATAACTTATGTGGGAGTAAAAATAAAGAGAGCATAAGTTTATTAGTATTTAATGGGTACGTTATGATAATTTAAGAAGCAAGGTTTGCAGAGGAGGATAAATCTTAGACCAAACTATATAGGTTATGATTTGTATAAGTTATGTGATAGCATGGAACACTTTCACAGACTATTACTGGTATTTCCAGTAGCTCAGTCACTGAGCAGATTCATGACTGTTTTCCTGATCAAAAGAAGCCAGCTTTAAATAACTCACTAACGGATTATTGGATGAAGAAAGACTCATTTTGAGCAGGAGACCGTTTTACTCTGCATCTAGGACATGAGGAATAAGAAATGGGAGAGGATCCAGGGAAGAGCAGGAGATTGAATGTAGACAAGGGAATGAAGAAAGTCTGTACTAACGTGATCCTGGAGACACATCTGCTTGTGGCAATTCTGTAGTTCAGTGACTCCAAAGTGTATCTGAAATTCTCCAAGTTTGCTTGTTAAGGAAGGTGATATGTGATACATGGAGTCTCTTGCAAAGGATTCTTGTGCCTACCTGGTGACTTGAAAACTTAGTGGGGTTTTGAGCATTATTAATGTAAATTCTAAGAGAATATATTGACTTGTTACAATTAGTGTAAATTTTGGAAGCTGGCATAAAGCTATTTGAATTCAATGTTAGTGTTTTCATTGGTTCTAAAAGTTTTCTATTTTTTGAATCATCACAGGTACTACAGATTAGATTTCTGTTTGCAGGTGTTAAGTATGCTTCTTTATTTAAAATGAGACTTTTTTTTTAAATTTAATACACCATTAATTATGTTTGCTCAGTGTTTGTGTTCTTAGCTAGTTTTCTTAACAATAGGATTTTATTTTCTAAAAAGGCATCTACTCAAAAACCTTCTGTAAAAATTAACGATGGAAATTTATCACTTTGCGTAGTAGTTTTTCTGTATTTCAGTTGAAATGCTCACTAGCTCTAAGAATGGTGAAATACTGTTGTTTATTCTAAAGCCTCAGCTGTCTGACTAGATGTAGAAGTTTGTGCTTCATTGATGCTTATAAGCTTACACTGGCTAAGAAGGCTTCTGCAAAAAACAAATCTGATTTATATAATTTCCCAAAGAGTTGATGTGTTAGTGTGACACATATCGTATGAGTAAAATAACAAAAAGAAACTCTTACGCTTCAGAAGCACTGGATGTTTTCTTTTCTTGGAAACACAGAAATAAAACCAGGGATGTATTAAAATATTTTTGTGAGAAAAGCAGAACATTTATAACTACAAGGTAATTGAAAACAAAGTGGCATCACTGGAGTGTTTAATCTTCTGACATCAGAGCATTTGTTTGTATATCCATTCATTGCTTGTGAATTTTGATGATGTATGCTTCAGTTGTAGGCAACAGTGGACAGGAATCCAGGCTATATATTTTCAAGAAACTCATTAAAAGAATGTATTAAATAGTGCAATTGTGTGAGTGCAGATAAACAGAGCTATTTCTATAAAAGCTATTTATGTATTACTTGTAAAATAGTAGTGTTTCTTCTTCTGTTATTTTCAATAACTGAAGCAATTTCTTTTCTATGACATGTACTAAAACCTGAGGGTTTTTTTCTTTAGAAAATATTCTTTAAATAGAATTCTTTATGGACCAGTTTACCCGGAAAATTCAAGTTCTTCCATTTCAAGAATGAAAGTCTAACTATGGTTATTATCACAGGCATCACTTTCCTTACTGTGAAAATCTATTGATGCCATCATGGACTGAAATTGTTGTGTTTAACAATGTAGTGGTGAACAAAAGAGCCTGTCTTCACCTCACCAGGTTTGAAGTCAAAATACACTGAAAAAATTAGAATTGGAGTTAATATGTTTTGAGCTCCTTACTTTCAAACAAAAAAAAAATATGTCAGGAAGTTGAAGGAGACTTTGGAAGAGATGTTACTGGGAAGCCTATTCTTGTTAAGGTATTTAGCTTTCATTTGTGTGATGATGGTGCCAGTTTTCCAGAAATCATTGAGCTCTTCAGCCGGGAGAAAACTTCTATACGTAAAATTAATTATAATTTATTAAAATATGGACTTTTTGGGATATATAAAATACCCCAAACCCACAAAACCTATTTATTCTCTTTTTTGAAAATCTTTTAGCTATTAGGGCTCAATTCTGATAGTTTTGTCTTCATTGACTACAGCACGATTTTTCAAAACATATTTTCCCATTTTTTCCCTGGCTGTATTTAATTCTCAATTCAGCTTTGCATCAACGCATTTTTAGTGATACATTTCTTTTGGCTTTCAGTAAAATAAAAGTAAAAGAAAAATGAAATTAAAATTAAAACAAAGGAGGAAAACACCTGTGGCTTAAACAGAATGACTTTCTAGTCACATTATTTATGTTCACCTATCCTGAGATATTCTGAATGTTTTCTAGGAGATTCTTAATTCAAGTTTTAACTCAAAGGGTTTTAAGTGCTTTTTAGTACGCTGAAGCTAAAGCATCAGGTGTCCAATGCTCTTAACTTTTTAACTTCAGTGTTCTATGAAAAGTGGAACAGAAGAAGTTGCTCTACCAGGAGTAACAGATCACCTTATTTTAAAATGTTTATAACTTGGAAGACATTTGTCTTCAGTCTTCCAAACATTTTTTGTTTATTTTCTTGGGCTAGATGATTTTTTAAAGCTTCTTTGTTACAGAAAAACAGAAACATTATTTTCCAAAACAGGGTAAACATAAACCTTATTTTACATTTGGAAACAGCCAAAATATTCAAAGTGAGGCAAAATATGCCATTTGTTTCTTGACCATGACAGAAATGAAAGACTCCCTCAGCAGCTCAGTAAGAGGAAAGCACAGGAAAAAATGACCTCCATGTTAGTATATAACAGTTTAATGGTGAGTTTGCATTCATCTTTACTCTAGAATTTCATGGCTGAGGAATGATGCTCCCCAATCCAGTGCCCCGATCAAGACTCTCCAAACCATGCTCCACTTTCTCACTCCCCTGTTTTCCCCTTTCCCTTGTCTGCAGTGGGATGGAGAAGAGAACTGGAAACAGAAAAGTCAAAGGTCATAAGTTGTGATAAGAACAATTTGCTGGAAACAGCAATGAAACAAGAAAATGAGGAGTAACAGCAACAATTCTAGTGACAGAAAGTACAATAAAAGAGACCATTCACGTGGAAAAAGGAAAAACAGACAGTACCAGTGGGCTCCTTCAGCCACGTTTTTTTGACTAGTAGTGACCTCTTCTCCTTGGAAGAGATTCCTTTTCCCTGGCCCCTGGCAATGACATGAGGTGGTATAGAATGTATACCACCATATGTCCCAGCCATGCTCCCTCCTAGCTACTGAAAAAAATTAACCCTGTCCTGGCCAGAACCAGGATAGCATAACTCAAGGGTGCATGTGATTTCATCCACTACTGCTCACATTTTTTCGAGTGCGTCTGTATTGTACTTGATGTTTTATATTCTTGTGGACTTTAATGGAACTTAAAGCCACATGGAATACCGTGGAAATCGGGATTTTTCAGCTGTGTCGAGACCTTATATAACAGACTGCTGAGCTCAGTTTCCACAGAAATCTCAGGGCAGATATTCAGGCCCTGCAGAATTATGAGAATATGCTGGTATGTTTTTACAGCGTTAGCAATGGTCTTGTTACCTTGCTCTTTAAAATACAGCACACTTAGGAAGTATGGTAAATCGAAGACTCTTAAATAATAGCAGATACCGATAATTTTGATTCTTCATTGTCCTGCAAAAGTATTTTGTTGAATTGAAGAAAATAGTTAAAAAATAAGATGCAGTCAAAAGGTACAAGGAAAAGATATTGTACGAACAAAAATAGTCACAGTATAAATACACAAGGATAAACCATGGGCTAGATGGCAGTTCTTTAGACAAGAAAGGAATGAATCGCATGTGAGTCAGACATGTAATTCTGTTCAAATAAAAAAAAAAAAGAACTAATTGCATAAATAATCTGTAAGGTTTATAAAATAGTCATAAAAAGAGACATATTTTTTTTAAAGAGTATTTTTGTGTGTGTGTCCATGGTACAGAGGAGAAGTAGTAATAACCTTAAATTCTGTAATGAATTATTTGTATTTGACAATAAGACAGACTTTCTGACGAAAAAATTAATGCTGAGGCATGGAATAATTTTTCTGAGGTCTGTATTAGTGAATGAATTTTTTTGGGCCAGGCTAATAAAATATTTAGTTTAGCTAGATGATTTGTCTCAGAGTAGATGGATAGATGGATAGATAGGTAAGATGCCTTCTGAAGGTCATTTTAACTCTATTCTTCTGTGATTCTTTTAAGATTTTGCTTGAAACCTTTACTTACTTTAAATTTGTTCATTTCTTAAAGCTGTATTATCCTCAGTTAACATTATTCTCAGCTGTTTGTGTGAAATCAAACTAGTAATCACTAGACAAGGATGGAAATCTGTTCGTATGCAGACTATGAAATATTTACAATTTTTTGCTTTTTGTGGCTTAGTATATATTCATTGTATTTGATTGAATGTGATTAATATGAGCTTAAGAGCTGCCATTTAGTTTTATTTTAAATAATCTTGCTTGATTGTTTATTACCCCATTTTCATGCTACATAAGTTCTTTGTTCTTTTTTTGTATATTGACAATGTCATTCAATTTTGTAGTTTGTGTGTTTTAATGTTATTCGTTTGTCATTTTTTAGATAACACAGAAATCTACAAAGTGCTAAAATGTTTCAAAAATATTTTTTAAAATTTCTT
This sequence comes from Thryothorus ludovicianus, assembly GCA_013397245.1. Taxonomy (NCBI): domain Eukaryota; kingdom Metazoa; phylum Chordata; class Aves; order Passeriformes; family Certhiidae; genus Thryothorus; species Thryothorus ludovicianus. Next base: position 326,915 of record VZTB01005683.1, on the reverse strand, counting down.
TGATAATTTGATTATTAGGAAAAAGGAATAAACATTGTAAACAGCGTTTTCTGATATACCATAATAACAATTGCATTCAACTGAATTGACTAAGACTAGGTGCTCAATCAAGCATCTAATTATTTTGAAAAATAGCAGTTGAATGCCACATTGTGACATTGAATATAGACAAAGCTTCCTGACACTGACTTCTGCAACTCTAAGAAAGCAGTCAAGCATGAAGGAGCACGATAGCACACCAAATTTGGAGCTTGCAGCTTCTACTGATAGAAATAGTATTTTCTTAAATGAGATGGTCAAATTATTTGCATATTTGTATTAATATTGTTATCTATAATGGTAAAGAGGATGTCCAAGATAGTGTTTTCTAAGAAAACAGGATACTTTTCCTTAGGAAGAGTCATGTAAATTACATTTGTCTCAACTTTGGTGAACATGAGTATTTTTTTGCTATTTTCCTCCAAATCTTTTGTGTCATTCAGTTTGCAGAACATTGCAATTGATCAAACACTACACATCTGAATATATCATCTCAAATGTGAAGCTGTCTCTGAAACATTATGGAAGATTTAGCTTCTCTGTGACTTAGTGGATTCCTGTAAAAAAGGTTCATTTCTGTTAAAGAAGGGGGACTGCTGAGGAGGTCAGCCACATTGTGAAAAAGATAATTACCAAAAAGGTGGACTGGTCCTGGCTAGTGGCCAAGCACTCACACAGCACCTTCTCACTCTTCTTACCCTCAGCATGGTTGAAGAGCAAATACAATGGGATAGCTCGTGTTTCAAGATAAAGGAGGTCACAATTGCTGTGGCAGGCAGAGTACACTCAAACTGGGCAATTTATTTATTGCAAATTAATATAAATACTTAAGTACTCTTTTAGGTATTGAGAAAAAAACAAAAAAACAAAACAAGAAAAAATCATTAAAACATTTAAGGAAAATACACCATTTCTTTTCCCAAGCTTCACATCAGGCACCTCTCAGCAGCCAGCTTGTTATGGGACAGGTTGCACTCAGTACTTTCAATGAGGCAAGGGATCCAGTGGTGGAGGGGTGGCAGTGTTTGCAAGTCAGGATATAGTGGTTCTTTTTGGTGCTCCCTCTTTGCTTTTTTTCCTCTACTTTGGCACAGGACTTCCACAGGCTCTGTGCCTTTAGCAATATATGCTCTGCTGTGGAACTGCTCCTGCCTCTCTGACCTTGGTGCTCTCTTGCTGTTTCCCTCAGGTTGCCTCCACCTACTCTGTTCCCTCCCTCTCTGTCAAGAATTTCCATTCTTTCATAAAAACATTTTTGAAGAGGCAACACCAAATTTGGTGATGGGTGGAGAGCTATCTGGAAGTGACTGTGTCCAGTGTAGGACAGTCACTGACCTTCTTCCACAGAGGCCACCCCTGCAATTACTTACCCCCAAAACCTTGCCACACCAACACAAAAGGTTTTATCCACATTACATTTTCAAACAGAAAATCCATATCCCCTTATGACTCTTTGAGAACTGAGTAGATTCATCCAAAATCTGAAGTTCTGCATGCTGTTATCAGTATTATAATTCCTTTCTTCTCAGTCTGTCTCACAGCTTTTACTTTAAACAAATAATATATCAAGTGTGTATTTTCTAGCTATTAGTCTGACTTACCAGGTATTCAACAGATATTGCTGCATTGACGATGATAACTTAATTTACATTGACATCCAATTCTAAATTTCTTTCAGGATGGGCAAATTTTATTCTTATTTATTAGTTTTATTACTCTAGCAAGTAGGAGATTTATCAGGAACTAACTCTGCATCGTCCAGAGGAGAAAACCAGCCACTGCCAGTAAGTGCTTTCAACTAGCACAAGGCAGGAGAAGGCCAGCAATGTAATAAGGTCAGCTTGATGAGAGGTAGCTTTAACACAGCAGCAAATTAAGCTTTGCCACGGTCAGCAATCCAATTTCTTAGAGAGTCATCTTTTCATTTTCTTGTTGGTCTGACAGCAGCCAGTGTCCACTTGTGAAAAAAAGTGAAGAAGGAGAAAAGGTCAATAGGCATGAATTGTGGTGAACAAGGTATAAAAAAGATTATAATAAAGAGTATACAATATTATCTTCCTTGGAAAAATAGCCAATTGCAACTTCAGAGGATTCAAATATCTCACAGGTAGTATATTTTATTAAAAGATGGTAAAAATCAGAAACAGAAATAAAAAAAGGCAAAAAAGAATTGCGGTAATGATTGAGGATAATTACTTTATTTGTTTCTTAAACTCTTGAAAATGCCATTATTACCTAACTCTGCCTTTTTTCTCATCCATCGTTCTTCATAGCAGTTTCATGACATTCTTGGGATCAGAAGAAGAAAATAAGATGACCAGGGTCTCTGGCCTCCGTGGAAAGGGCTTTCTAAAGAGTTTTCTTAGGGAAGTGCAGTTTTACACATCTGACAGGTAAAAAGATTCAGAGATGGCAATCATGGAGTTCATAGGCAAGATAATAGCAAGACATTGATTGATAGGTTATCTATTTGCTACCATAATCTTACTCTAAACCCAATAACCACTGAAACATAGGTGATTTCCCACCTTATGTGCTTCCAAAAGAAAGTAATACACTACTCAGAATATTAAAAATATTCTTTTCTTATATTCATTTCAGGAATCAGATTGTTCTGGAAGTGTTTGTCAGGTGGTACTGATAAAATGGAAATTTTAACTGTACCACCTCAAATGATGATGTATGACAGAGCACAGCTTCCTTTGGTATAAACAGGTGTTGCATGTAGTGATCTGAGAATTGATGTGGACTCTCTGTATAGAGTGACATTTTAGAGATTAATGGATTAATGTTCATGACTTTCCAAAATCCTTATATGAATTATTTAACTGTCATAGGCATTTCTACTTAGGAAATCAGAGAAAGGTGATATGAAGAACTGAAATGGAAAACAAGGTAAAAAAGCAACAGGACAAGAAAAAGGCTGTAAACCCAACAAAATTTTACAATCTGATCACACATATATAACTTATTGTAAAGCTATACAATACCCCTAGAGAATAAATTAGGATGGTTAAGAGCTCTGAAACAAGGTAGAGGCTAACAATTAGTCCTTTAAGTTTACTGATAGCTAAAGAAGAATATTCCTAGAGTAGATTTTAAAATTTTATAATTTGAAATGAAAACCAAGTGATGTCAGTAGGCATTGTGAAACATCAGACCCTATCAGGTAGGGCCATGAGTCTCACACAATGCTTTTCCTTTAAATCAGTGCAGTATTAATTACACATTTTTAAAATACTACTGAAAATTGTTCACAATTTGTCACAAATAAGAGAAACATCCTCAGAAAGTAAGAATCAGTAACTACCATTGTCTTTTCTAACTGTAAGAACAGGAAAGCCATCTGGAAAAATAAAAATTTATCTGAGAGAATAGAAGAAACATTTATCTATTGTTTCAACTGTGGTCATCAGGGCAAAGTCATGCAGGAGGACACTTTTCAATGGAATGAACCAGCAGTTAATATATTTTTGCCCAAAACATTTCTATTAATGGCCTGGACAAGGGGATAGGGTGCACCTTCAGGAAGTTTGAATATGATGCAAAACTGGGAGGAGCAGCTGATGCTGTGCTACCCTACTCTTCAGGACGACCTCACCTGGCTGGAGACGTGGGCTAAGAGGAGCCCAGGAGATGAGCCATTTTAGAGGGAACTCATGAGAGGAACCTCACCTGTGATCTCTGGAGGAGTCTCTGGAAGAGCCTGTCTTTTCCCCAAAGGCTGAGAAAAGAGGAACCTGCCTAGTTTAGGCTTTTATGCCTGAAGTTACACTTAGGGAATGTGCACCTTTTAAAGCAGCCAGTTTGTAGAGCCCTAGCACATAAAATCAATCTGACAGGAAGGATATTTTCTATCATATGACAGCCAGTTCTCAAGAAGTGGGATACAGAGCTGAAATGACATGTTTGCTCACTGTGGTCGCTGTTCCAGTCCTCAATAACGCTACCTGGTGCTTGTCCAACCAACATCCTGACAGCTTGTCAAGAGGCTCCTTGGAAATAGTTTTCACATGATTTACTGCATCAAACAAGCTGTCTTTGCTTTCCAATTCAGGCTTGACAAATTTGTCAGTTTCTCCAATGCATTCACAGTTCATAAAGGCAACATTTCTGTGACACAACCTGAGAGACCTGCAAGGAAACCCCTGGAGATTGCTTTAAGTGTGAGTAATTTAGAAATAGTGCAATATATTTTTAAATCTCAACAAAAGAACGAAGCTGAAGGTAGCAGGAGGTCTTCATTAAAAACTATCTAACAACAACTGAGAGTTTCCTGTGCAGCAAAGATTTATGTTTGAAAATTCTCACTGGTCTAGGGGAAGTCAGGACTCTCCTTGGGAAAGTGTTTGGTTCAGATTCGTAAACTATTAGAGTGTGAGTTATAAAAATGATGAGGATAGAACCTTTAAGCACTTGGGTGAGCAAAAACCTCCGCTTCTTTTGCTGTCTGGATAAACAACTTGAGTACTGCATTCCTTAAATACTGTCATACTTTTAAAGTTTTGTTAGCAAAGAAGTTTTCACTTAATTTTTTTTGCTTTTTTTTTCCCTATTACAGAGAAGAGCAGGGTATTAAGCAGTTACAATATGTATGTCAGCTAACCAGAAAAATATGTACATTAACAGGTGTCTCTCTTTTCTTTTCACATGATCCACATTATTTTAGTGAAATTGATTTTACCATGTTTTAAAAGATAACACAAAGAAGCAAAACTGTGTAAATTGCTAGAATGCCCTAGTTTCAGCTGGGGTAGAGTTAATTTCTCCTCACTAGCTGATACAGTGCTGTAGTTTGGACTTGGAATGAGAATGGTGTGGATATCCCACACCATAGAATGTCATGGCCAATACATAAAAAGGGGAAGTTACCTGGAGGTGGGATTGATCTAGATTCAGGAATGGGGTCTGGCATCTGTCAGGGGGATTTTTTTGCTGTTTTCTTTCCCATTTATTGTCATTTTTATTATTATTTGCTATTATTACTGTATTTTAGTATCTTTTTAATTATTCAACTGTTTTTATCTCAGCCTACAAGTTTTCTTTTGATTCTCTTCCCCATTCTGCTGCAGTTGGGGGGAGAATATGCCATTGAAACAGAATTCAGCAGAGTTTTCATTTAAAATGAAAGGGAAGAATTGGGATTTGGGCCGTGTCCTCATCCCGATCCTCCAGTCCTCATGATGTGGCTGAAGTGTGCACTGGGATGCTCTAAGCACATCTTCAGGGTGCTCTAGGCCACACAACCTGTTGAATTCAGCTTAGCAAAACTGGAACAGCCACTGAACTGACAAAGGTCCCAAGGCCAAGCCCCATCCCTAGATAAAGCTATTGCTGAGCAGCAAGTCAGGCTGCTCAGCAGGGAGGGCAAACCTCAGCTGAGGCACAGCACAGGCATCACTGCATCCTCAGCTGGGATTAAAACCATAATATAAGGGAAAAGGGGGAGAATAAGAATACAAATATATAAACCAATCAGCACTGTATGGAATTCTAAATTGGAATTAGGTTATGTCTACATCAGTGTACTTTATCAAATGATACAGTAGCATTTCATGATGTGACATAAAAATATTGAGGGATGGAATTCTTTTACTGTATTCTGCACGGATTTATTCTCTTGCATGTAGTGGAGTGATCAGTTCAGCTGTTTGAAAAGTGCATTGGGTTTTTCTGAAAAACAATAGCAGACTCTGAAGAGTTGCTACTTAGCAGAACAATATATATATATGTGTCCTTCAGAGGACAAGAAATGATATTTTAGTGCTGGCTAAAGGGACAGGAGTATGAGCTTGATATTACTTGAATGTGGGGGCAGAGATGTGTAATTGATATTCACAAAATCATAAAAGTCTTTGGACTGCTATGGCACAAAGAGGACAAGAAATTACTTGCAATCTTTTATACAATTACTTCTGACTCACATTCTCAGCACTAACTTGCATGCTTGGCCCTTCTTTGCAGTTATGTCAGACAGCCTAGGGCAACTACAAAATTCTTTTGTTCTTGAGACAGGGATGCAAACATTACTTGAGGAGCTTTGATTTGTGTGAGTACACCTGACATTTTCTCTGTCAGCAGAGAGAAATACCGAATTTGACAAATCGAACTGTTCTTGCTCAAAACACTTTTCTGGAAACCAATTTGTCTGTTTCACCTGGCAATTTATAAATTCCCCAGACCTGATGTTCTGTTCTCGAGATGAAAAATGCTTCAAAATATAAGGATGGTTTTTCACTCTTTGGGGTCCACAATATTTATCCCAGCCTCTAACTTGTGAAGGAGTTTGTTCACGAAGTCTTCTACAATTTCTTGTGCCTTGAGAAAGTGTTTAGGCTGTTAATCAGCTGGAAATAGCTGGAGGAGAAGATCATGGCTGGGTTTGGCCAACAAGAGCCATAGTGTCCTTTCGATTTTCTATTACCAAGACTTCTTTTTTGAAAGTCTGCAAAAAGTCTCCTGCATAAGTCATTATCTGTGCTCTCAAAATATCTTCCAAAGGCTTGGCATAATAGAACAAGTCAGCTACAAGTAGACAGGCAGTTTGGATTTGGTTAGAGCTGCATGGAAATAGGTTTATTTTTCTAGTCCAGTTGGGCTCCATGCTTCGAATATTTGCTGACATTATGCCAAAAGAGTTTACCTAGACAGGACAAATTCCCCAATTGTTTTGTGTTATCACAGATTCTACTTGGAACCTGCTAATACTTACTGGTCTTCAGCTTCATATTCTCCAGCCTTGTCCATGTAAGGTGCTGTTCTGCTGAATGATGAACTAGCTTGAAAGTGCTCTGGGGTCTAATATGGTGAGTTAGNGGCATAATAGAACAAGTCAGCTACAAGTAGACAGGCAGTTTGGATTTGGTTAGAGCTGCATGGAAACAGGTTTATTTTTCTAGTCCAGCTGGGCTCCATGCTTCAAGTATTTGCTGACATTTATGCCAACAGAGTTTACCTAAGCAGGACAAATTCCCCAATTTTTTTGTGTTATCACAGATTCTTCTTGGAACCTGCTAATACTTACTGGTCTTCACCTTCATATTCTCCAGCCTTGTCCATGTAAAGTGCTGTTCTGCTGCATGATNCATGTAAAGTGCTGTTCTGCTGAATGATGAACTAGCTTGAACGTGCTCTGGGGTCTAATATGGTGAGTTAGAGTTTATGGCCATTCTTGAAGAATGGCCATAAACAACATCAGAGTATATTTGACTAAAGGAACGTGTGAACATTGTTGTGCCTTGCCTCTGTTTAGTGTGTGTGCTCTGTAGGTTTGCTCCAGTGAAAATGCAGCAGATTCCCTTGGCAGGGGCCTCAGCAGCTGTAACTTTGAGCAGAAGAGTGATGTGAAGTCAATAGTGAAGAAGTAAAGAGCATTAGATCAACCCAATATAAGGCAATGATGTAAAATGGAAGCAAGATGAATAAACATAGTATTTGAGACTGCAATGTTCATAGAAAGCCACAGGAGCAGTCACCACATCATATGGCTGTTACAGCATTTATTTTTATTTGTTTATTTTATGTACATCTAAAATTTTATATGTGCCTATTTGATACAATCCTAATACTTGACAAAAACTTCTAGCTCTTTATGCAGTATGTAACAATGCTTCTGAGTGTTGGAACACAATTGCCAATGTTGGTAAACTTTTATATTTTCAGCTAGTGTTTTTGGCAGGATTTTTTTGATGTGCCATGAGTAACTTAAAGAATTCCTGGGCATGATGCTGGAATTGAAAGGTTCCAATGAGGACTGCCTCATGGTTTTCATGCAACCATTTCATTTCCCAGGATAGCAGTGGTTACTTTTGTAGAAACACACTTTCCTGTACCACCTGGTTTCAAGACCAAGGAATACTCTCAGTAAATTTAATTTGCTAGCATAATTCTTAGGTGTCTAATTTCTTTTCTCTTAATTTTTAACTTGATCTCAATAAAATTTTGTCTAACCTCTTGCAATCTAGAATTTTTGAGACTGCATTCAGAAAAGTGAGTTGGGTCTTTCCTACTTAGGAAACTGCCTGAAGGGTCGATCAAAGAAATAAATAAAGTTGCTTTTATTGCTTTAAGTTGCCATAAGTGTTGTATCTCTGAGATTCAGACTTTTCTCTGTAACTACCTAGGTCTAAGAATTTAGTATATTTGTCCCTCATGAGTCACCCAAATCCATACACTCATGCTTTGAAAAAATATTGTCAATAGACTTTGCTGTAAATGAAATATGCTATAAAATACCTTAAAAAGCAAGAAGAGCATAAAGGTAACTGCAGAAGTGCTTAAAGAATGCAGTAATCAATGTACCACATCCTTTTAAATTCTCTGTAGTCACAGATGCAGTCATTTAATATTACTGACATAACTAATCTTTGTGAAATCAGTAGGACATCTCACAATAGCTGATATAAAAGACAAACATCAGTAATTGCAACAGCATCACATATAGGGAAAGGAAGAATTTTCTTTTTCTTTTTAAATTCTATAGTCAGGTGGAGAAGAGTTAGTAAAAAAATCAAAAATTTTCATGACCACAAAATAAAAAAAAGTCTGAAGAGTCAGATCTCTTACAAGAAGATACTGATTTTGGCTTTTCTCTTTTAGTGAAAGTTCATATAAGAAAGGAAAAACTATCTCCTCAGAAATTCACCTCAGGTTTTTAAAGAGTAAATTATGAATTCTCATGATGTAAAATTGTGATTTACCTCAGAGGAAACAACAGGAATTTATTAAGGACCAGAGGTAAGTTATTACAACCCCTTCTGGGTAGCCTAGTGATTTCTTCTTGGATTTTTCTTTTCCTATATGAGATTTCCTGACAGAAAAGTAATTGCAGATGTTCAGAGAGATGTGGACCCAGCTCACAACATCCAAAGTTAAAGCTGTGAATTGAAGTACAAAAATCTAACCTTTCTCTATGGGATTTTTACTTTTCAAAAATGCAGTACTGTTGTATTAACTAATACTTGGACAATAAAAGACCAATGAACAATTAACTAAACAGCTTCCCTTGGGTTCTAGTGAACAACGGTCCAAGGCAGATTTATTTTTCTGTAACATTGGCAAGCCAGGAGTGAGTTTTTTATCTTTCTTATGAATAAGAGTAGCTTGAGGTTATCCAAATTTACACAGTAATTCTATCACTCGAGCACTCACATACTGAGAGTATTCCTGGGTCTTGTAACCAGCTGTCACAGAAGAGCCCTAGAGCCAGTACCAAGGCTGTCCTGGTGATTTTCTTTCACTGTTAGGAGTACTGTTGTAGCCACAGTAGCATAAAAATAAATGAATATAAAATAAATAGACAGTGGCAATGGTCAGATACTTGAAAAATGCAGAGCTGTAGGAAATAGGATTGTTTTAAAATGCTTTTCCATTATTGGATAACTATTAACATATCTCTGCCACAGACTGGAGAAAAGTTGGGGAAAGGAATGGAGAATGATGCAAAACTTACAGGCAGAAAACTTCCACTATTCTTGAATTTCTGTGAGGTGGAGATTCCCTCTACTATATTTGCTTACAACACTTCAATGCTATGTGGATATCAAGTGAAGATATTAATTTTGATCAGACTATTTTTTCAACTTGCTTAATAAACACCTTTTAAAGAGGCTTAGTGCTACTTAGGAAATGGTGATGATCTGATCATCCATCCCTGCCTCACAGGATGGAATCTTGTTATCTGTTGTTTCATGGTCTTTCTGTGTCACAGATTCAGATATTGATCACATTCTGTTTATAAAATAACTAACATCATATTACTAGTCATAAAATTAGCCATTTATTTTAAAAGTATGTCAGGAACATTTGATTGTAAGAGTTAATAGTATTGACAGTTTCACATGCTGACTACAGGCTATGCAAAAAATAGATTGGAATAACCTTTGAAAAAACAGTGATGGCAAAAACACCAATTACTTCAAACTCTAAACTAAGTAATTTATTAATTACATTATAGAAGAGAAACCAAGGGGGCTAGAATCAGAGAGCAGGATGGTCTCTTTTAATTTATATTTCCAGGGTTTTAATAGTTTTAAATTTAACTAACACTAATCATGATTGAAGCAGGCAATGTGGGCAATGCTGTTGCATCAGGAAGGATATGTGAAATTTATGGTTTGTGTACTGTCTACTTTCCCAGGAACCAGTTGGCATCATAATCCAAGCACTACTTTTTACAACACCAGGATCAATACTGAAAATGGGAGAGGTAATAAGCAGCTTTAATTCTTCCTGTAAAGTCAGAACACCATCTACCAAATGATAAATAGTCTCAACTATTGCTCTGTTTTCTGAAAAGCTCCTCATCCACAAGGACCTATTTAATTATTTCTTTGTTTTTATGGGTCTGTCTACAGTCATTTACTTTTCCTTCACAGTCGGTTACCCAAGGTAATTCTAAGTCTAATGACACTGAGATGTTTTGCTACAGACATTGGAGGACAGTTTAGAGACCCTGCTGAAAGCATTTTCCTCCTGCTAATAGTGAAACCTCCCTCTTCTAGGCCTCCTGAGACCCATCCTGAAATATTTCTGGTGCCCTGTCAAGCCTCGTGTTGGACCCCTGCCCACCCACTCTCACCATGGCCGGAAGTCTCATTGCAGCTCAAGCCTGGGCCCCTACTCTCAGCTCCTCTGCCTCTCTCCAGCCTTGTCCACATCATTCCCCAGTGTTGATTAGATTTCCTGGACTGATATTGGACTGAGCCATTGTCTCAGCTTTCTCTGTGTGGTGGGTGCAGCCCACTGTTGGGGGCATCCCTGCTGTGCTCCACCTGCTCAGACACTGCGGGTCTGGGATCTGCTGGTGGGATGCAGTGATGCCTGTGCTGTGCCTCAGCTGAGGTTTGCCCTCCCTGCTGAGCAGCCTGACTTGCTGCTCAGCAATAGCTTTATCTAGGGATGGGGCTTGGCCTTGGGACCTTTGTCAGTTCAGTGGCTGTTCCAGTTTTGCTAAGCTGAATTCAACAGGTTGTGTGGCCTAGAGCACCCTGACGATCAGCTCATACTCTCAGAGCATCTGGACTCTGTCCTAGAGTGACATTATGATGCTTGTATCCCCATTTGTGTGTGCTATTTTTGCTGGATATCATGTTCTGTGCCTTTAAGACTGACTCTGAAGAGCGAATGTTTTGTTTTGGTTTTGTTATCAGCCTCTCCCCCATGACTGATGGGACACCAGCAGAGACGGGGCAGTACATAGTGCTGCTTTGCTTTTTTATTTGTTCTTGCTTTTCGCTCTGGCTCTCGCTCTTGCTTCTG